>MU968359.1:3408675-3581538 GCA_034641835.2 Pinus albicaulis | reverse complement strand
TCTGTGAAACTCTGGAAAAATCCCGGATCGTGTGATCGTTACACTTGCACAAGAAATAATTATGGTGATCATTTCACTCTTTCTTTCTCCTGATGTTGTCTGTTAGCAGGCGTTATACTATCTCTTCATATGAGATTGAATTCATGATTTACTTTACTTTGAATGCACAATGTCAATTTTCTAACAATCTCTTCCTTCAAAATAAATTTTGTAAACCTTCATGGTATGCACAATCTAGTAATATTTTTGGAAATCACCATTCGCCAACCCAATTTCCATTCAACTATGAATGTCTACATATAAGTTATGGTAATAATTTAAATATTGCCAAGCCGCAATGGAGTGAAATCTGTGGCTAAATTATCTGAGATTATAAAAAATACCACAATTAAACATAAGTGCAATAAACTACCCTTCGAATCTCTCTATGGTTCAATCACAACCCAAAACAATGTAGCAATTACAGGCTCTACTTCACTGTGCGAATTCACAAGATGTGTTTATCAACCATGATCAGTACTAGGTGGAGATTTCTATGCATTGTGAAGTCACTGCTAAAACACGGGACGTCGTTCCAGAAATTTCAAACGCTGACTATATTTATATATATATATATCGTAATGGCATGGTATGTATACATTTCTGCTAACGCAATACCATATGTTGGCCGCACACCATGATCCATGGGGATTGTGTCTAAACAAACCTGCGGTCTTTGCATTTGACAACCATGCCAACTTACCGTGACGCCTTTCACCTATGTTGTTGTCTTCAATCTACGATGCAAACAAATCTGCGGTCTACACTTTGACAAATACTCCAGCCTATAGTGACATACTTCTTCCAAGCATTTGCAGAATTCAGGTTTCGGCTTCCAATTTGAAACCACACCAATCACTTACACTCCACAAATATGGGGTTTCCTTTAGTCAACATTGGGTTTTTGAATGCACCATTTGTCCTGTGTTCACACACTCATATACAACATATATATAATTGCAAAGATTAAATTCACTTACTCATCTCTTTTCTGTGGTTGTACGAATTAATGTGATCTTTGGGATCTGATACCAAATGATGCAGGGATTCTGCACAAAACAGATCCTTGCGGACAATAATAGAGTGTGTGTTCCTATTACATGAAATCCTCAATTTAATATTCAATAAAGCCTACTTATACTCAATAAAAAATACATATGAAGAGAGAGCCAAACAGTAACTAAATAATTGCATAAAATACAACCATAAATTTACAAATGCAAACCATTCCTTGGCCGAATATTACAATGGTTGGCCTCTCGACTCTCGCCCTTCACATGAACTCTCACGCTAATTCTCTCTATCTCCCATTATATTCCTCACTGTCCTCCATCCTCACACAAGCTTCATATTTATACACAATTATGAATTAACTCCAATCCATGATTTCCTCCACACAAATCTCAACCAAATCCTAAAATATCTTTACCCCTTATTTGACTCAACTAAGTTCCATTTAAGGAAATCATAATCCCTAAATTATCTACCCAACTCAATTCCCTCATATTCTCAATTAATTAAGAGAATATTAACAATAATCCTCACACTTACATTTTTCTCTCTTAATTTATTAACAATGAGCATAATAATTTATAAAATAATTAAAAATACATCACCCCCTATTTACACAATATTTTTAATGGAAACTAGCGAGTATGTCCTGCACATAATTAGAAGGAATATCTATTTCTATGAAAAATCTGACAATCAAAGCTTTTGTCACTTCCTTAATCCTTAATTTAAAGAAACTGGTATATTAACCCGATCCAAAAGTGAAAGACTTGGAATTCCTCCTTTTGAGTTTCCAATATAATCACATCGCAAAAAAGTTTCTATATCCAGATCTAAGTCAGATACGAGTGAAGTCACATCAAATTTTCCTTCAGTTACTTATTCGCATCCCCTTACTCAATCTACATCTTCTTATTATTCCATTTCCTCTACTCAAACAATCAGTACTATCACAAGTAGTACTGTTCCAATTGTGAGTTCTACATCCATCCCCCCTACTTCTAGATATACTTCTGTATCTTCACAAACTTCAAATCCAATTATGGCTAATCGACCTTGGACAAATCCTGGTGCTATATTGCTTGCAAATCCAAATCCTCTTCCAGATCATCCAGAAAAATGGCTACCTAAATATAATCCAGATAATGGTCTTCCTGCTGAAGAACATATCAATAATTTTATGTTAGCCATGAATCTTAATGGAGTTGCTCATGAAGACATTGTAGTTAGATTGTTTCCTTATACTTTACAAGGATCTGCAGGATCCTGGTACTTTTCGCTTCCAGCGGGATCTATTGCCGATTGGGCAACTTTTGAACAAGTTTTTCTTGCAAAATTTGGAGATGATAGAGCTGTTTCATCTTTAATCAATCCTCTTTCCAATCTAAAAACAAATTCAGGCGAAAGGATCAAAGATTTCAACTCCAGATTTAACAAGTTATTAAACAAAATCCCAACCGCTTCCAAGCCTGTTGTTGATGTACAAATAGAGTGGTATATTTCTTCTTTACCTTCTAATATAGATATTTTTGTAGATAGAGCTGGTAAAGCTATCCTTTTAGAAAACATGAAAGAAGCTCTTGCTGCAGAGAAAAGAATATTAGCATTAGAAAAACGTTCAGAGATAGAAGACAGGAAATCAAAGAAAGTGACATTTAGTCAAGATTCCAAAAAGAAAGTCTCAAAAGATCCATTCGATCTTGAAGGTCTTCAAAAAGTGTTAAAGATTATGTCAAATGACATGATTGATATAAAGAAACAAGTTGTTGAATCATTAGTACCTAAAAAATAATATCGCCCATTTAAGAAAAATCCTTCATCAACTTCTCAGCCTCCAAATGTTATTTCAAATGCTGAATCTGATCAAGATACTGAAGATCCCTCACCATCTGAACAAGAACCAGAGTTTGAGGAAGAAGTTGAATTGAATGGGTTATGGGATTTCATTCTCCCCACAGAATAAGAAAGAGAAGTTATGCCTGTCTACAAGACACAAATCTTCTTCTGATTCAACTATATCAAATCATAAACATAAATCTCTCCCCACAAAGGAAAAAATAGCAGTCAAAAAATCTAAAACTGTTTGACCTATTACAACTTCCAAAACTTTGATAGTTTGAGATATAGTGGAATCCAATATAGTTGAAGATATGAAAAAGACCAAAGCAAATATTTCATTACATGAAATGACCAAACTTAAACAACAACATAAAATTTTACTTAGAGAACTCAAGGCAATCCCTGTAGATCCTATACAACCACCAGTTATAGCCCAAGCTTCTAAAGATATGGGAAAACCTCTGTCATCTCCAAACACAGTAAATCCCAATGATCTTGTTTTAATTGGTGATAGATCTATTTCTCACACTCCTCCTTTACTTTTGACTTATGAGATTTTCAAAAAAAATGTTCATAACTGTCTTATTGATTTAGGAGCTTCTTCAAACATCATGCCAAGAAAAGTGTGTACAAAATTGAATATCACTCCTCAAAAATCTGTTGTAGATATAGTTCAATTAGATAGAACAAAAGTAGAAGTCATTGGAGAAATGTTGTCAATGTCCATTAGATTATCATCCAATCCAAAGATATTGCAAGTAATCGATATTTTGGTCGCAGACATCCCTGAATTTTATGGTCTTATTTTAAGCAGGGATTGGTCTGGAAAGTTACATGGATATTTCGCTACAAATTGGTCACACATGTGGTTACCATACAATTGTAAACCAAATCAAATCAGAGTTGATCGCGAAAAATTTATGAAACATACAGTCACTGAACTAGAAGAAACAAATGAGTCTGTAGCTTTCACCAATAATATTATTGGAAATTATTCACTTGAATTGTTTCTTGGATTGTTCAATGCCCAGATTTCACCTTTTTCAACAAACACTGCTAGTTCTCAAATTGAAAACTTCTCAAACAGACACTTCTAGATGTGTTAATCTGAGCAATAAAATTTCGAAAAATTCTTTGTTTTGGACTTTATACTTTGATGGTTCAAAATCAGAAGATGGTGCAAGAGCAGGTTGCATTTTAATCAATCCACAAGGAGAGAAAACAATTGTAGCTTGCAGACTCGAATTTCAATGCACGAATAATACCGCTGAATATGAAGCATTGATACAAGGTCTGTACAAAGCTATTATTTTAAATGTTAAATATTTGCAGGTATATGGAGATTTTGAAATAATTATTAGACAAGTCAGAAATACAATTCATTGTATTTCTGGACATATGAAACACTATCAAACTTTAGCACAGAGCCTTACATCCCATTGTTCTACATTTAATATCTCCACAGTTCCTAGATTACAAAATGCAAGTGTTGATTTACTTGCTAATGTAGCATCTAAGCTTATACCATCCGAAGAATTTAGCCCAGACAGATTTTCGTTTGAGTTAATTTTTAGGCCTTCCATTTCCGACAACGTAACAAATTGGAGAGTATTTAACAATGATGCAGATATAGTATACTTTCTTACATCAGACAGAGCTTATGAAGGTCAAATCGTAAATGAACATGAACATGAATTACAGATTGAAGATAAACAAAATACTAATCCAATTCCCAAATCTGTAGTCAAAATGGAAGATCTCTATGATTTAAAAGATAGGTTTAAAAATATTATCAATTAAAAAACCCAGAGTTCTACTCTAAAATTTGAATTGATTAATCTTGGTACACCAGAAAAACCTCAAAACATCAACTTAGGTCTTGGTTTAAAACCTGAAGAAAGGATTTCATTCATTAAGTTGTTGAAAACATATAAAGATATCTTTGCATGGGATTATTCATATCTCAAGACATATGATACTTCCATAATTAGACATACCATACCTATGATCTCAGATGATAAGCCTATTCAACAAAAACTTAGAAAGATCCATCCAAATTTAGAAAGTCAAATTAAATCTAAATTAATTAAAATGCTCAAATCCAAAGTTATTTTTCCTGTTAGACATTCGAAATGGGTGTCAAACATGGTCCCAGTTAGAAAAAAGAATTGAGACATTAGGATTTGTATAGACTTTAGAAATTTGAATAAAGCTTGCGAAAAGGATAATTTTCCCTTGCCTACCATGGAACAGATATTACAGTCAATTGCAGGATCTGAATTGATGTCTTTTCTCGACGGATTTTCAGGATATAATCATATTATGGTACATCCAGATGATAGATTGAAGATAACATTCAGAAAAAAGTGGGGAACATACGCATATCAAAAAATGCCTTTTGGGTTGATTAATGCCGGTGCTACATTTCAACATGCTATGGATATAGCTTTCATAGGACTAATCAACAGCTTAGTTGTTATATACTTAGATGACATTACTGTTTACTCTAAGCATAGAAACAATCATGTTAATCACCTAAAACACATTTTTGAAAGGTGTAGAAAATTCGACATTTCCTTGAATCCTAAAAAATGTTATTTCGCCTTATCATAAGGTAAATTATTAGGGTTCATTGTCTCTAAAAAAGGAATCCATATTGACCCTAATAGGATCCAGTAAATTGAAAACATCCCTCTACCACACAATAAAAAACGATGCAATCATTTTTAGGACAAATTAATTTTGTAAAAAGATTTGTTCCTGATTTTTCACAAATCATCTTATCTTTGCAATCAATGATTAAGAAAAAATCAATTTTTAAATGGAGAAAAGATGAGAGAAATTATTTTGAGTTAACTAAGAAAGCCATCATTGAAGCTCCTTCTTTAACAACTCCTGATTTTCTTAAGCCATTTGTATTATATACATTTTCTTCTGATACATCATACGCAACAGTTTTGACACAGCTAAATGATCAAAACATTGAAGCACCAATTTCATTTTTTAGTTCTAACCTTCAAGGTGCTGAGTTAAATTATTCAGCTGCGAAAAAACAAACTTATGTTGTATTTAAAGCTTTGAAACATTTTAGACCTTTTCTCCTAAAAACACATACTAAAATAATAGTACCTTACTCAGCAGTAAGGCAATTATTAATCCAACGAGAAGTAGGAGAGAAGAGAGCAAACTGGGTCACTACACTTCAAGAATATGATGTAGAGATACATCCTGCTAAAATTGTCAAAGGACAAGGTCTTTGCAGGATGTTAACTGGAGCCTCTCATTTACTAATAGAAGAAGATCAATCAAATGAAATACAACTGTCCGAGGTAAGCCTAAACGATTCTCAGTCACAATATGCTGATCTGAAATTTTTCTTAAAAAATGGATATGCTCCATTATATCTCAATTATATAGAAAAGTGTGCTCTGAGGCTTAAAGAAAATCAATATCAACTCATAGATGATGCGCTATTTAGAAAGAATTATGATTCTGTATTATTGAGATGTTTAGAGAAAACTGAAGCTGAAAAAGTAATGCAGGAATTACATGATGGACTAGCTGGAGGTCATTTCGGAGGAAACACCACAGCTCATAAAACACTGCATGCTGGTTACTATTGGCCAAATCTATTTAAAGATGCACATGAATACGCGAGAAAATGCAAAGTGTGTCAAACTGCAGCAGGGAGAGAAAGGAAAGCAACATTTCCACTACAACCAGTAAATATCCAACAACCATTCGAACAATGGGGGTTAGATATCATAGGTGAAATAACTCCAAACTCTTCTAAACAACATAAGTATATTCTAACTGCAACAGATTATTTCACAAAATGGGTAGAAGCTATCCCATTAAAGGTGGTTAATACACGAAGTATTACAGATTTTATTGATCAGTTCATAATCACCAGGTTTGGCTTCCCATCAGCTTTGATATTTGATAATGCATCTTACTTTTCTGGAAATTCTATGATAGAATTTGCTTTGAAAAGAGGTTTTAAATTAAAATACTCAGCTAACTATTATCCACAAGGTAATGGATTAGCTGAATCTACAAATAAAAACCTTATCAAAATCATCAAACGAACTATAGAACAAAATCATAAAAATTGGCACAAAGCACTATTATTTGCTCTTTGGGCAGACAGAATCACCCATAAAGCCTCAATAGGTACTTCTCCATTTGTTTTAGTTTATGGGAAAGAAGAAGTTCTATCCACAAATATAACAATACCATCATTTGCTTTAGTGCAATTTATTGATGAAAATCCTTCGTCTTCCCTTCAACTTAGACAAGATCAAATCCTTAAAATGGAAGAAAAGAGAGAAAAAGCCAAAGCTATACATGCTCATCATCAACAAATAGTGAAAGCCTCGTTTGACACAACATCCACCAATTCAAAAGCTTTTGAAATAAGAGACCTTGTTTTGAAATGGGATAAGGAACATGAGGAAAAAGGTAAGCATACCAAATTACAAATATTATGGCTTGGTCCATTTCAAATCATTGAGAAAATATGCTTATCCACCTTTTTGATGCAAGACTTATCAGGTAAGAAAGATTCCTTGCCTGTGAATGGTCAAATTCTTAAAAAATATTTCTCTTAGATCAAGCTTTAAAATTTATTTTTGCTTTAGGAAAATAAAAAGTTGAAAATAGCATCATTTTTGGTTGATTCAAATTTTCAAAATTTTTGATAAATTATTTTGATCTTTCGCTTCTATAAATAAGTGAAGAAAAAAGATGATTATAACTATGAGAATTGAATAAACTTTATTTTTTTGAAATAATTTGAAATTTACTAAAGGCATTTACTTTACGAAAAGACTCTTGATATCATAAAATATAGTTGTTATGTATGAGTCAAAAAAGAAAACTTTCAACTTAGCAAGGATTCTCTACAAAAAGGTATCTACCAACTCTATAATTATCATCCATAACTCTTAAACAAGCTAATGATTCATCCCATCTGATAAAATTTCTTCTTCAAAGTATAATTCAAAAAAGAAAAAGAAATATATACATTGTACAAATTCAAAAGAAAATAAGTCTCATCACGAGCTTGTTTATCATGATCATAGAGAAATAATCTAGACTGATATTACCAATACTGCATGTTACAACAGGGTAATAGCTAAATGATTATAGAAAATCAATAGACAAGGGGTCTCATTACAAGCCAGCTTGTTCAATCTAAATTACTATCAGTGAATGACATTGTCACTATCAGGCCACCAAACCTGGATAATGATTTTGAAAATGTGTCAAAGAAAAAGAAATTCAATTACATGTCAGATTACGTTTTGAAATAAGAAATCAAATTCAAATGGGACCATGAATTATTATTGGTTAAAAGATAACCCTGTCGAGGCTATAAACGCATGCTGGCAACATTGGCTCTATCTGTGATAAATGAGTAAAAATCTATGAAACCAATTTTAGAGAATACCTACTTTATCTTTTTAAATATGAGTACTGATTGATATAGATACCTATGTATTATCATTGAAGGGGTTAATTAAGAAGAAATGAGATAGGTAAATAGATTATATTATGAAAAAACACTATTTAATTCATGAATCATACTATTTTTATTCTTATATCTTTTTCTTGTTTTGAAAGTTTAGAAATATCAAAATAAACCAATCAGAGATATCTCGTTCTCCCAAGTGAATCGCCAATTGTTGTGCTATGCAACAACTTCCCCCATTTTTATTTTCAAAATAATCTAGACCTTTGATAAATAGAAATAGGGACCCTTCTTAAAAATGTATTTTTCATTTTAGATAAAAAATCAAACTCCAAAAACATTATTGATTTTTTTAAATAAAAACATAAAAAACAAAAAGAAATTAATAAAAACATCCTCAAAATTACCCTATTGCAAATCACATCCCGCATAATATTTTCTCATTAAAAGATAAGTAACAAAATAGCGAAATCCCGATTTTGCGATCAACGATCGAAGTTTCGCAAGCGACAACTTAAATCGCACTTCACGAATATATGTTTAAAACTTTAAGCAGACTTTACCAAAGTTTTGATATTGTGACAACTTCGATTTTGCGATATTCCGATACTACTATTTTGCGATTTCGCGATATCGCGAAACCGCGTAAACAAAATGTAATGCACTTCATAAAGATGAATTCAAAGGGCGCGATGCGATGGATTTGATGGGTTTTAATAAAGGTTTTTTACATGAAAATAAATCATATCAGAAACAATTAAGTGTGTTTTATCATCCCAATGCAAATAGTTATTGTTTGGTTACAAATAATTAATGGAATAGCTACTTCCCAAATCTTCTCTTTTCGAATTGGTCATTTCAAATATATCCTCCATCATTTGATTATTACTCTGTTTTAATAGAGATTTTCCTTCAAGATATGTCCATCCACAAAGTAATGCAAAAGCACAGCAAACAGATTGTTGCAGAAGGGGAATATACAGAAATGTCGCCGATAGTTTTAGATACAGTCTGCACTGCCCACAGAGGTGCCACAAAGTGGCAAGCTATCTATACCATTCTTGAAGACGAAGAACCTGAATTAGTGAAGGTTAAAGCAATTGTTGATGATGCAAGACCCTCAAATTTACAGTTTAAAGATATTGCATGCTCCTTCCTTCATTGGATAGTAGCAAGGGCCACTCTTTTACCATATACCGACATGATTAGGTGGTTGTTAACAATTCAACAATCAAGGACAGACAATTAAGAACCGCTAAGAATGAAATCTTAGGTTCTTTCAGAGCTGAAGATTTGAAAGTCATGTACAAGATACCTGACCCACAAGACATCTATGATAATAGATTTGTTGAGAAATTTGAAAATAACAATGAGGACCCTTTCAAGACAATTCAAGGTTGGAGGAAATTGGATAACAAGTTCAAACATGAGAAATCAAGTATGTATCCTATCGCCTCACTGGCAAATCCCTACAATTTTGCAGCCGCGATGCTATGCAGATTATATGGTCTCCCTAATAATACCAAATTCCCCATAAATTGGATTCCCCTGATTGATTCCCGCGTTAATTCCCACATGATGAATTGGGCAACCATTCTTTCTGAAAATCTAGCTAAAGCGATTAATGAATGTCGCCAAACAAGAGCTTTTTCCTCCAAACCCGTCCCCCAATTTTTCATGAGTGCATATATTTTTGATGCTATCTGTTTTTCTACCAGTTTTCCAGTTATGTGTTGGAAATGGACTCCCGAGGATCCCGCCTTATTCATTTGAGTCATAAAGAGATATGGGAGCATAATTATGCACCACATTTTCACAGGCTATGTTATGGAGTTGTATTATCGTTACATCAATTAATGTTTGATAGAGTGAGCCCTAGGTTCACTAAGGAAGCCCTTGCAAACCTTCAAATGATAGGGAGATGTTTTATCGAAGAATAATTTTCATATATCAAAGTATTTGGAAGCTCTACTCCCCCACATATTCTCCCTTTGTATGTTTCTGATAAATTAATGGCGAGAGAAGTCGCTTACCAAACTGTTGGTAATGGACTTACTAAATCTTTGAAGGAGAGTAAAAAATGAGCAAGGTTGTTTGAAACCACCTCATAGGATATTTTCTATAATCTATTTTTGTAAGTTGTTAATGTAGTATTTCAACCCTTCTCATGCATTTAGAGAAGGGTCCAGAATTTTATTGAGAACATTTATAAAGATTTCTTTATTGTAAGTTTGTAGATGCCTTGATAAAATAATGGAACACGGCCTTTTCAGTTATACATCATTTTATTGATCACTGTTGATGCACTTTTATATTCTCTGAAAGACTTATTGATAGAAGGATTGATCGTGGCCTATTATTACTGATCAGATGAACAGGATAGTATACATATGGTACTATTATCATGTATGCTAAACTCTGTTTTAAATTAGCGATAAGTCTAGCTTTCATGAATTATGTATGAAATCAATTGTTTCTGTTTGAAATATTAGTTGCACTATTGTATGATATAAGGATAGATATTGATTTATTTTATATATGATCATCATAATATATGCGATATGTTTCACATCTTCTTTTGATTAATTATTTCTCAAAAGAATTATCTTAAGAAGTATTAATTCTGTTAAGTCTGTGATTGATCTAAATCATCACAGACTGAAATAGATATCATTCTAGATCGCATAAAATTAGCATTATCCTAGGTTAGATTAGATTAGACTTAAATCAAAGTTTTGCATTCTAGAATAAATTTGTTTTAATTTTTTAGTGATTTTTCTCTCAAATCATTTAAGAGAAACCCAACAATCATAAAAAATAGAAATATGGGAAACTGATCCCATTACACCCAATCAAGCCCTGTTTATCCCAAATGGAAAAGGAGGCGCTGGGTCTGATCACGGGTGGTTATACCCCCTGGTTTTTTCGACGGTTGAGGCGTCAACATGGTACAATAACGATAATGATTATAGGATACAACAACACTATGTTTTTTATAGTTTGATTGATATTGACACTGATAGGGTAAGCTTGAATAGTGAAGTTTTTTTTGATGAGGAGGTTGGACCTTTCCAAACTTCTCCTAAGTTTTGAATTACTTAGAAGCTGGAAGGGGTTGAGGATTCAGGTGTCAAGCTTCAGGTAGCTGCACTTGAAGGGGGGTGGAAGATTTTTAGCATGATGAGTCTCCTAGACTAGTAATTTATGATCTAGATATAGGTGGTCCAATTCATGGTGACAATACTGACTTCCGAACATTTTGTAGAAGATCCACATAGTTTGCAGAGCTTATCAGGCAGGGAAGCTACATTGAATGCCATTTTATGAAGGACAAGCTTGGAGAGCATAGAGGGTCCTTCAGTTGGTACTTTCAGACATATGTGGACCAATGAACATGACATCAACCACTAGTGCTAGGTACTTCCTTCCGTTTGTTGATTATTTCAGTGGAAAAATGTGGGTATATTTTCTATAATTAAAATATGATGTGTTTAATGAATTTCAAAAGTTCAAAGAATTAATAGAGAAACAATTAGGTTGTCATATTGCCTCTCTTAGATATGATACTGGTGGGGAATTCTACTTAAAATATTTCAATAAATTTTGTGCTAAAGATGGGATCCAAAGACAATATACTACACCTTACACTCCACAACAAAATGTATTGGTTGAGAGGCAAAACTTTACTATCACAAAGATGGCTAGGTTTAAGTTGCAGAGGAAGTCTATTCCAAATAGGTTTTGAGCTGAGGCAATGTTCACAATAGTATACCTATTGAATAGATCTCCCACGATGGTGATGAAGTAGAAGGTCACAAAGAACCATGGTTTGGAATAAATTCCAAGTAAGTCATCTTAAAGTTTTTGGTTCTATTGCCTACACTTGGATTCTAGCTAAGAAGATAACCAAATTAGATCCAAAGAGCAAAGCTAATGATTATATGGTACAACAACAGTATAAGGTTTATAGGTCGATTGATATTGACACTGATAGGGTAAGCTTCAATAGTGAAGTTGTTGTTGATGAGGAGGTTGGACCCTTCCAAACTTCTCCTAAGTTTTGAATTACTTAGAAGCCAAGTGCCAATGTGTGTCAGGGAGTGTTATGCATGTTATGAAGTGGTAGGGCATGTCGAAAAGTGCTAAGTTGAGAGTGCCAATGCATGTTGAGGAGTGTTAAGGAGTACTAGGACAACACAAGGGAAGAATAGGTAAAAATACATGGAAGTGAATGAATATGAGGGTATGTAGGGAGTGGAAATGAGTGATAGTTGTCATGCCAAGGAGGGAGTGAGAAGGTATTCTAAGAAATCACACACCTTATTGACCACTCAATTCTTACCATTCTCACACCATAACAAAAAACCATAAAAATGCCATTCTTAAAATCTATTGTGTAGTTTCCTAATGTCATTCAAGTAGAATCTCTCAATTACTTATGTCAGTAATGGTGAGATCATTTTTTAATTCTCTTAAAGGAACTCTTTCTAGACATGCACCCCATCAAACATAAATCATCAAGTCAAAAGGAATGGAAATGAATGAATAAGAGGGTGTGTTGGGGGTGTTAGCGAGTGTCAAGCGTGGCAAGGGGGGGGGTGACAAGGCATACTAGGGAATGCTATGGCATTTCAAGAAGTGTCAGGGTGTGCTAATATGTTCCAGATAGTGTCAAGGCATGCCAGGCATGCCAAGACATGCCATGTGTTAAGGAGGGAGTGTTAGAAAGTTCTAGGTGTGCTAAGAAGGGAGTGACAAGGTATGTTAGGCAATTCCAAGGCATGATAGAGTGCTAGGAAAGCATGCCAAGTTGTGCCAAGTTCCAGGGTGTGCCAATGTGTGCCAAGGTGTTTTAGGGAGTGCTAGAGAAACACAAGGTAGCACTATGTCACAATGCATGGAAATGGATGAATAATAGTGAGTGACAAGGAGTTTCAACGAGTTCCATGTGTGATAAGGAGGAGTGACAAGGCATGCTTGGAAGTGATAAGGAATGATAGAGTGCTAGGTTGGGATGCATCCAAGATGTGCCAACGCGTGCAAGGAAGTGTTAACTAGGAGTGCCCAAGAAACATAAGGGAAAACTACGTCAAAATGCATGGAAATGAACAAATAAGAGTTTGTGATCGGAAGTGTCAGTGACTTCCAACTGTGCTAAGGAGGGATTGACAACGTATGCTAGGTAGTTTTAAGGCATGCTAGAGGCCAAGGCAACATGCCAAGATGTCCTAGGTGTTAGGGTGTACCAACACGTGCCAAGGAGTGTTAAGGAATGATATGGAAACACAAGGGAGCACTTGGTAAAAATGCATGAAAATGAATGAATACGAGTTTGTGACTGAGATTTTCAATGACCTCTAGGTGTGCTAAGGAGAGAGTGAAAAGGTATGCTAGGTAGTGCCAATGAATGCTATAGTGCTAGGGTGGCATGCCAAGATGTGTCAGGTGTTAGGGTGTGCTAATGCATGCTAGGGAGTGTTAGGGAGTGTCAGGTAAACACAAGGAAGCACTAGATCAAAATGCATGGAAATGAACGAATAAGAGTGTGTGATATGGAGTGTCAATGAATTCTAGGTGTGTTAAGGAGGGAGTGACAAGGTTATATGCTAGGCAATGCCAAGGTATGTTAAACTACCAAGGTGTGTCAGGAAGTGCTACGGTGTGTTAGGGAGTGTAAAATCATGTCAAGGAATGTAGGGGATGCTAACACATGCCACACAATTCCAAGGCATTTAAGACATATCAGGTGTTATGGCATGTCAAGATGTAAACTATGTTTCTTAGTTGTTTTAAGACCACAGTTGTATGTGATGAGCCTTGTCTTGGTAACTTGTTAAGTGGGATCAATTGAGATTGGACATGAGTAGTCTAATATGAGTTACATGTAGTTCTTAGGTGAACAAGGCATATGTTGAATTTCCATGACACATGAGAATTTGTGTTTGGTCTTAGAATCTTTGATGCAAACACACTCAAGTGACACAACACATCAACTTTTCAAAATGAAATCTACACACATCAGGGAATCAATTAGTGCACATGAAAATTTGTAACTTTTTCAAACCTTTCTTCCTTAAATTACAAACTATAATAGAATAAGCTAGAGCTCTCGTACCAGGGATGATGGCCCTTTACAGTCACGTATGTTGGAAATATGATGCAGAGTGTTGTCCTTGATGGAAACCCACTTAATGAAGATGAAGACATGAGATTGTTGGCATGTGTTGTCCTTGATGGCAATCCACCTGATGAAGTTATTCTTGACTTGATGGACTTGGTAAATGATGTAAATCTAATGTGATATGATTTTTGTTGGCAATATGATGCTGAGTGTTGTCCTTGATGACAACCCACTTGATAGAGTGTTGTCCTTGAATGGCAACCCACTTGATGAAGATGATGGAAACCTACTTGATGAAGTTGTGCTTGATAGAATATGTCTTGATGAACTTGTTAAATGATGTAAATCTGATGTATCTACAGTGAGTACAGAAGGTAATGAAGAAAGGAATTCGGTATGTGCTAGATCTATGATGAAAAGAGTATGTCTCAAGGCATACGCGGATTTGTCTAGGAGAAGTCGCGGTCGCATATGCATGTGGTAAAGTACATGCCAAAAAGTACATGCCAAGTCGCGTATGGGAAAAAGCGCTCTTAAAGAGCAAAACCAGGGGTAACCACCATGGTATTGACCCATTGCATTGGGTAATGATTCGTCTAAATGACCTCGTCCAGGAATACCATCGGAAGTAATATTGTTTTGGCTCATGGTATTGAAAAAGGGGCTCATGGTATTGAAAAAGGGTAAACCTATATAAAGAGAAGAAATTCATTGTGCAAATCATGAGTGTGGGAGCAAGATGTCTGAGCTTGAATGAATACTTCTATGTGAAGTATATCTGTATGGAAAGGGTAAAGGTTTGATGATAGATCTGAATCTATGATGCACCTATGAAGAAATGATGAAGCGGGATATCTAGATCTGAAATGTATCTGTATTTGCTAGATCTATTTATGGAATGATTAGATCTAAGGCGAACATCTGTCTGAAGTAAAGGGTTAAATATGTGTGATGTATCTGTTCTAAAGAATTGCAATGAACTAAATTTCTGAAGAACCATACGCTAGTTTTCCGCAGAGGAAGCGCGTATATACGCAGCTTCGCTAAAGAGAAAGCGTGTATGCGCAATGAAATTAGCTCTGTAATTTGTACAGAAGTATACGCGGGTTTGTATGGTAGAAGACGCGTATATACGTGGTATCAGTGAAAGGAGAGCGTGTATGCAAACTAGGGTTTGCTGAAGCATGGGGTATGAAATTTCTGATCTGTTCTGCTATGTTGCTGCTATCTGTATTCTACAGTTCTGAGTTGTCTATTTCAGTTTGGTTGTATGATGGAGCTTAAATATGTGGAGTGGGTCCAGTCTGAAAATATGATGAAACATGGCCTGCAAGTTGTGTCCTAAAGGAAGCTTTGGATCCAGTGTGAAAATTGATGAAACGTGGTCCATAGAGGTGCTGAGGGTTGTAGCCTTCAGTCAGGGGGTTGTAGCTCCCTTCCAGGTGAGGCTGGTAAACGAGATCAGGGGGTCGTAGCTCCCTTCCAGGAGAGGCTGGTAAACGAGTCAGGGGTTTGGAGCTCCCTTCCAGGAGAGGCTGGTAAACGAGCGCAGGTGGGTGCCTGCGTGCTGGTCAAGTCTGCGCCAGCACATATGTTGTAAGATGTTTTCTCTATAATAAAATATTGAAGGCTGAGCAACTGCAGCGGTGGTTTTCTCCCGACTTGGGTTTCCACCTAAAAATCCTGGTGTTCATGTGTGATGCTTTGTGTGATGGTTTATTTTGTTCTTACTGCACATGTTTACTGCTTATTGAATATCTGATGGAATGGTTTAAGTGAAGATTTAATGACATATCTAGATCTCTGTGTACACGCTAGTTTCATAAAGGGGATCCGCGTATATACGCTAGTTTACTGAAGGAAAGTAGCGTATGGGTTTTAAGGAATGAAAAAGTAAAAAGATTTGATTATGCAGTAAATACCGATTCACCCCCCCCTCTCAGTATTTTTCCCAACAATTGGTATCAGAGCAGGTTCTTCTGCAGAAGCTTAATCGCTTGAAGGAGATCCGTCGCAATGGGAAGTCTTGAAGGAGTAATGTCTCTAAAGCCACCTTTATTCAATGGAAGCAATCTGATATTCTGGAAGGTACGAACAAAAGAATATCTGCAAATTCTTGGTGCAGAAGTATGGGCAATCGTGGAAGAAGGCTATCAATATCCGGCAAGTATTCCTACTGATGCAGCTGAAAGGAAGAAGTATGAAATCAATGCCAAAGCAGTGAATGTCTTATTAGGAAGCATGTCTGAACCAGAATTTGCCAAAGTGATGCAGCTACATTCAGCAAAAGAAATATGGGAAAAAATCATTCTGATTTATGAAGGATACACAAAGGTAAAAATTGCAAAACTCCAAACTCTTAGAATTGAATATGAAAATTTGAAGATGCATAGTGATGAGAGCATTGCCCATTTATTCTTACGTCTGGACGATATTGTAAATAGAATGAGAAATTTGGGTGAAACCATAACTGATACTACTCTGGTGGAAAAAGTCTTAAGATCCTTGACTTCAAAATTTGACTCTAAAGTTTCAGCTATTGAAGAAAGGCAAGATCCGCAAACTCTTACTATTGTTCAATTACATGGTATTCTGACTGCTTTTGAAATGAGACAAGGAGGTCCTTCTCAAATCATAGAAGCTGCTTTTAAGGTATCTGCAAGAGGAAAAGAAAAGTAAGTTCTCAAAGAATCCAGCTATATATCCGATGAAGAAGAAGCAAATTTCGTGAGAAAACTCCAACTAGGTACTGGAAGATTCAAAGGTAAGCTTCCCTTCAAATGTTTTGAGTGTGGCAAAGTTGGTCACTATGTTGCTAAGTGTCCTTATAGAGAAAAACATGCCAAGGGGAAACAATTTGAAAAGAGGAAGATTTATTATGCAAATGAAGATGATGATGAAGTGTCCAGTGAAGATGAAGAAGATTCTGACCATGATCTGAAAGTGCTCATGGCAAAGAAGCAAAAGAAGAAGGCTACTCGAAGTAAGGAGATATCTCAGAAAACATGTATAGAAGAAATTGAAGAAGATGAATCAGTTAGTAATTGGGGTCCTTGTAATAATCTTCTTTGTGCAAACAATAGTAAAGATAGTGAAAGTAAAGTTGTGGATCTAGAAGAAGCTCTCAAGATTAAAGTTGAAGAACTACAAAGTTCATCTAATAAGAAAGAAACTATCTACAAAGAGATGATCTCTCAAATGGAAAAACAAATAGAAATGCTGAATGGACAGGTGGACAAGTATCAAAGGTTTCATACTTATGCATCCAATTGAATTAAAGGACTAGAAGCAGAAATCAACAATCTAAATACAGATCTCAAAAAATCAAGCAAGAAGAATGAAGGACTTGAAGCTGCAATCATCTCTCTACAAGCAGATCTTGAAGCATCAAGTAAGAAGAATGAGGAACCTATACAACCATTTGAAAAGGAAGGCCTTGAAGCAGAAATCATCTCTCTCAAAGAAGATCTGGAAAAATCAAATAAGAAGAATGAAGAGCTGCAACAAACATGTGAAGAAAACGAAAATTGGTTGAAAGAAGAAATTCTAAATCTGAAGGATCAAGTAGAAGATGGAAGAAGGAAGGAAGAAAGCATGACAAAGCAATGTCAAGCCTTGGAGGTTGAGGTAAACATTTTGAAAGGTAAATTAGAAGAAAAGGTTAAAATTTTGAGGTTTCAAGATAGTACTAATATTTTGGACAATATTCTGAGTAATCGAAGGTCTCCTGCTATCAAACTTGGTCTTGGTTTCCATGAAACTGTTAAAGGAGAATCTAGCTCACAAGGAAGTGCTAAAAATTCAGAGGATGTCAATGAAAAACCCGAAGTGTTGAAAGAGACAAAAGGTCAACCAACAATGATGAAATTTCAAAGGAAATCTGTCAATAATGTTGAATGCTTTAAATGTCATAATTATGGGCATGTTGCAGCAAATTGCAGGAGCAGATCATTTAAGCCTCAAAAAAATAGTTCCTACATAGAAAGGTACTCTGGTTTCTTCAGGGGATATTGTTTTCATGTAACAAGTATGGACATAAAGCAGCTGATTGTAAAAGGAGGAAGATTAGAAATACTCATTATAATTCTTATGCTTATTTCTCTGGACACTTGAGATGTTATTCTTGTAGCAAGTATGGACATGTATAAAAGGAATGCAGGTTGAACAAATCTGAGGAAGTGGACAATTTTCAGCACACAGTTAGGAAGTTCAAGCAAATTTGGAAAAAGAAGGAGGACCAATCAGAAACGTAGGGAATTATGACCCTACTGCAGTCATCCGCTTCTGAAGCTTACTTCTCTTATTGACTGTAGGAATGATGTGGGATACATTATGAGATTTAGTAATGAATTGTCACAGGGGGAGCAATGAATGATGACTCTCATGGTTGATTTGATTATTATGGTTATATGTATTTCTGACAGAGCATCTGATATGAAGAAGACAGGTACAGGAAGGAAAAATTCAGGGGGAGATGAAGGAATGTGAAAAAATTTCTATGCTTCACTTTCCATACACGGGTTAGATGAACAAAAGTAGCGTATATACGCGAGTTGCAGTAGACACAGTCGCATATGCATTTATGAGAAGAGAATTGGGATGACAGTTGAAGATCAGGAGCAGAGGTTCAGGGGGAGCATCAGTCTGACTGTTAATAATTGTATTATTGACATAGTATCAGCTTAGTTTCTTAGTTCTAAATTATGATATGATACTTGGCTTCTTATGTTGAATATTATGGATGAGTCCTGTTTTCTTTTTATGAAGAGTATTCGTTGTTGAGATGAAAGTCTTATAATTCGGAGATAAGGACAGTTCATGCAGAGATTGTTTCTAATGACTTGCTGATGAACGTATTCAAGTTGCACAAGTTAAGGAGGAGCACTGGTTCAGGGGGAGCAGCAGGTTGAATACTAATAATTGCATTGTTGGCACTATGACTGCTTATTCTTTGATACTCATGCTCAAATGATGATAACTTGGTATATGGTTTATTATGATGAGATTTTGAGCCTTGTTTGCTGAAAAGTATCTTTTGTGCTCACACATGGATGAATTGGAAATCTTATGATTCAGAGATAAGAATAGATCATGCAGAGTTTGTTACTATGGTTGAAACCTTTTTCCTACATATGTTACATCATGTTAAATCTTGAATATCTTGATGATATTGGACCACATGGATGATTGCTTGACACATATTTGACGATGTTGTTCTGGTATAATAATT
The DNA here is from genome assembly GCA_034641835.2 of Pinus albicaulis. Taxonomy (NCBI): domain Eukaryota; kingdom Viridiplantae; phylum Streptophyta; class Pinopsida; order Pinales; family Pinaceae; genus Pinus; species Pinus albicaulis. The sequence goes on along the minus strand of MU968359.1, from coordinate 3,561,825 downwards.
TCTCTTGGAAAGAATGTATTGATGCTGCAAAGAATCTGAAGACTTGGTTACTAATGTACTTATGCTACAACCATTGGATGATGCTTGAAGACACAACTACTCTGTTCTATCTATCTGTATTCCAGGGAAGCATTCAAATATCTCAGAAATAAGCTGAACACTGTCTTTTTCTCACAGAGGATCAAATCTGGTTAAAGTATAGAAGATGGTATTGGATACGCGGATTTCCTGAAACACAGTTGCGTATATACGCGAGTTCATGCACAGAAAACCGCGTATGTCTGATTGCTGACAAATTTCTGTTTGGGGTCGGCTCTCTTCAGCACAGCTGCAGTGCTATTTGGTATCTCTGGTATCTCTGGTGATGTTCCAGCTCTTATAATAATGTTTCAATCTCTGATAAGATGCCTTGATGATTGGTTGAAAGTGTTCAGGATGCACAAAATAAGGGGGAGCCTTAGTCATATGGAAAGGATGTTCGGATGCACATTTTCAGGGGGAGCCCTAGTCTTGCTGAGTATAATGCATTGTTGGCATTATGGTGGTTCTGATATATGATCTCTCTTGAGGTTTTTCTGGTCTTGGTCATAAATGGTCATATTTGTATTTTGATGAAAAGGTCTTGTTGAGACCCATGATGTAAAATTGTAATTTTCAGTCATGTAAGGACTTGACAAATTTTGTAAACCCACTTGGTTGGGTAGCTGAGTCAAATTTGTAAACCCACTTGGTTGGGTATTTAGGTCTCATATGTAAATCCACTTGGTTGGATCTTTGATGTAAGTATGAGTCTTGTGTGATAGGAAGTTCATAGAGTCATGTACCTCATTGAAAAATATGTTTGAAGATTCAGCATGAACTCAGGGGGAGCTTGGTCACTTCAGTATACATTAGATCTGCAGAACGCTTCTTCTACATGAGGAGAAAAGGGGGAGAGTGTGTTGGTTTTGATCCGCCCTTTGCCCTTGATGTCAAAGGGGGAGAGTGACATGGTGTTTGAATGAAGAGAAAGAATGGTGTCCAAGAATGGGGAGAGTGACATGATGTCATTGTATTCTTAATGTACCTATCTGTTGTGGTGATCAAACACCATCGTGGTTGCCATCAAGTCCAAAGGGGGAGATTGTTGGCAATATGATGCAGAGTGTTGTCCTTGATGGCAACCCATTGAATGAAGATGAAGACATGAGATTGTTGACATGTGTTGTCCTTGATGGAAAACCACCTGATGAAGTTATTCTTGACTTGATGGACTTGGTAAATGATGTAAATCTAATGTGATATGATGTCTGTTGGCAATATGATGCTGAGTGTTGTCCTTGATGAACAACCCACTTGATAGAGTGTTGTCCGTGAATGGAAACCCACTTGATGAAGATGATGGCAACCTACTTGATGAAGTTGTGCTTGATAGAATATGTCTTGATAAACTTGTTAAATGATGTAAATCTGATGTATCTACAGAGAGTACAGAAGGTAATGAAGAAAGGAATTCAATATGTGCTAGATCCATGATGAAAAGAGTATGTTTCAAGGAATACGCGGATTTGTCTAGGAGAAGTCGCGTATGCACGCGGTTAAGTACGTGCCAAGTCACGTATGGGAAAAAGCGCTCAAAAAGTGCAAAACCAGGGGTAACCACCATGGTATTGACCCATTGTATTGGGTAATGATTCGTCTAAATGACCCCGTCCAGGAATACCATCGGAAGTAATGTAGTTTTGGGCTCATGGTATTGTTTTGGCTCATGGTATTGAAAAAGGGTAAGCCTATATAAAGAGAAGAAATTCATTGTGCAAATCATGAGTGTGTGTGCAAGATGTCTGAGCTTGAATGAATACTTCTCTCTGAAGTATATCTGAATGGAAAGGGTTACAGTTGAATGATAGATCTGAATGCATGAAGCACCTATGAAGAAAATGATGAAGAAGTGAATCTAGATCTGAAATGTATTTGTATTTGCTACATCTGTTTATGGAATGATTAGATCTGAGATGAGGCAAACATCTGTCTGACGTAAAGGGTAAAATCTGTGTGATGTGTCTGTTCTGAAGAATTGCAATGACCTAAATGTCTAAAGAACCATACGCTAGTTTGCCGCAGAAGAAGTGCGTATATACGTGGCTTTGCTGAAGAGAAAGCGCGTATGCGCAGTGAAATTAGCTCTGTAATATGTACAGAAGTATACGCGGGTTTGTATGGTAGAAGGCGCGTATATACGCGGTATCAGTGAAAGGAAAGCACGTATGCAAACTAGGGTTTGCTGAAGCATGGGGTATGAAATGTCTGATCTGTTCTGCTGTGTTGCTGCTATCTGTATTCTACAGTTCTGAGTTGTCTGTTTCAGTTTGGTTGTATGATGGAGCTTAAATATGTGGAGTGGGTCCAGTCTGAAAATATGATGAAATGTGGCCTGCAAGTGGTGTCCTAAAGGAAGCTTTGGATCCAGTATGAAAATTGATGAAACTTGGTCCATAGAGGTGCTGAGGGTTGTAGCCTTCAGTCAGGGGGTTGTAGCTCCCTTCCAGGTGAGGCTGGTAAACGAGAGCAGGGGGTCGTAGCTCCCTTCCAGGAGAGGCTGGTAAATGAGTCAGGGGGTTGGAGCTCCCTTTCAGGAGAGGCTGGTAAACGAGCGCAGGTGGGTGCCTGCGTGCTGGTAGGAGTCTGCGCCAGCACATATGTTGTAAGATGTTTTCTCTATAATAAAATATTGAAGGCTGAGCAACTGCAGCGGTGGTTTTCTCCCGACTTGGGTTTCCACCTAAAATCCTGGTGTTCATGTATGATGCTTTGTGTGATAGTTTATTCTGTTCTTACTGCACATGTTTACTGTTTATTGAACATCTGATGAATGAATGATGGAATGATATAAGTAAAGAATTAATGACATAATTATATCTCTGTGTATACGTGAGTTGTATGAAAGATATCCACGTGTATACGCGAGTTTACTAAAGGAAAGTAGCATATGGGTTTTAAGGAATGAAAAAGTAAAAGTTTTGAGTATGGAGTAAATATTGATTCACCCCCCCCCTCTCAGTATTTTTCCCAACACACTGATACAAGAAATACAAATAGGGCTTGGTGTTAGTCCTTTGATAACCAATATACCTTAAAAAATACAACACTTGACCCAGTTTTTGATGGTGGACACACATAGCCCTTTCAATCAACATGTCTTGAACACATCTCGCAAGTCCTCTTTCCTCCCGTTATGCAACTCCTCAATCTGCCTCTATCAATGAAATCAATTCCTTTATGTTACTGAACTCAGCTAAAAAAAAAATTCCCTCTATCTACCTCTTTTTTCCTTTAAGGTTTGGAACACTTAAAGTTTTCGATTATCTGTTCAAAACTCTGTTGTGAACAACTCTTTGTTCTGCCCACTTTTTCCATACTACTGCTCCATGATGAAAAGTCTAGGGATATGGAGGTTTCCCTTCTTCTCAATAACACAATACTCTAAAATATAGTAAACTAGGGCTAGTTGGCTAGCCCACTTGACTGCTACTTTAGTCCTTCAAATTCTGCACATCCTTAGGCCCAATACACCTACGCTTCTACCAGTCTTGTTTTCCTTCATAAGTAAAGGACTTAGAGCTCTTCTTTGACAACCACCTAACAACCCTCCAATTATACTTGGACTGCCATCAATTTTCCCAACCACAGTAGATTGTTTTACTGATCTAGTGCCCACAACATTGCCCTCATCTAGGGCTCTTCAAATATGCCACCTAATAGTGATTTGAGTGCTCTAAAAATCACTATTCTTGTGTACCAATTTTTTGTTGTCCAATCTATGAACAAATCTGAACTAATCATCTTATCCTCCTTCTAACAATTTGTAGATGACTAAACTAGGGTGACAAATCATCCATTAATAGTCCATTCACTAACTGTTTATAGGCTACTTAAAATCTCTGTCCAAAACTCTATGGACAGTCCAACAAAATCAACTCCTCTTCATGTCAATCCATTCCTCATATGGCACATTTATTCTGCTCCATCTTCTACTTAGGTTCCACCTTCCTATGGATTTTCTATATCTGCACATACTTATGCAAACCATCTTCCAAATTTGTGGTATATATGGCACAGATAAACCTCTCTCTAAGGGTCACAACCCCTCTTCTTCTATGCAGATTTGTCACAGTATTAATGACATACCTTAGCGATTGAACATGCTAGGAAACCTCCCTAAATAGGGAATTATACTTCTATTCTAATAACTTTAGAAAAAACCATATCCACCCATAGCAGAAAAGAAAACTCTTTCCTCCACAAGAGACTTGGCCTAGCTCATATGGATCCATAGATTCTGGTCATTTCTTTGACTGAATCTTGACTTGAACTTTAGATCTCTATGACCCTCAAACTATGGTTACTTCAGTAAATATTACACCTGTGACTACTTCTGTTCTGGCCCTCAATTCTAGTGCAAACCGTCCATTTGTGTTGGTATTTATCACAAACCTCACAACCTAGTAACCAACACAAGGTAGGGTCTCAACCCTCTCTACTATTTCAAAATTTGTTGCAGACTTCACACAGAAACACCACCAAAATCACATGCCCAAATTCTCATGAGTTGCCTCTCTTGAGCTTTATATGCCCTAAGAGAACCAAAAATATTCCATCCTACTCCCTATCTCGAACCCATTAAGGTATGTGACATTCTTGTGAACCATCACATGATGATCTTACTCTTGGTGGATGATCATGGCCTCCCTTTAGCAACGTTTACTCATACCTCTAACTAGACCTACTTTCAGACTACATCCCTCCTAGCCTCCTTGATAAAATTAGCTCATTCTCACTTGATGTTCTTGCCTTCATACTAAGGCCTCCTTAAATAGATTTTCCTAGCTAGGCCTCTTAAGAACGCTCTAGAACTTATGAATTTTATATACTTAGATCTTAGGAAATATTATTTTTTTGTTTAATTTTCTTTTAGATTTTAAACCTCATCTCGGGTCCAAAGCCCCTTTTCTTGGGCTATTTTCCCCAAAAAAAATTTGTGGTCAAAATCACACAAACCCATCTCACTAGGATTTTGGAGTACTTCCCAAGCTACACAATTTAACAACATAGTCTATTTGTAGTAAACGTAACTTGGTCAAGCTCCTGTAGTCAAGCGAGGACTTGGTTGGGTTCCCAAGTTGACAATTAAGTAAGGGTAGTTGTGAGGGCATGCTAACTAGGAAGGGTTAGGGAATGCCAAGGAATGAAAATGCGTGATAACACATGCTGGACAATGTCAATGAATGTTGAGGAGTGTTAAGGAGTGTCGAGGTATCACAAGGGAGAACTAGGTCAAAATGTATGGAAATGAACAAATAAGAGTGTGTTCCAGGGAGTCTCAGTGAATTCAAGTGTGCCAAGGATGAAGTGTGTTAGAAAAAGTTCATAATAGGATTTGTAAGAGGCTAGCCTACGATTGCGATAAGGGGCTATGTTAGACTCATGTATTTCACAGTATCGTAAGGTGGCTGATCATTGATTAGAACGTTTTTCATGTATTGAAAATAATATTCTATGGCTGTCATTTATTTTCAGAGAAGAAAGGGATACCCTGACTATCAAAGAGCATCAAATGGATCAATTTTCCTTATAGTTCAGTGGAACGAAGAAAAATTATTGCTGACAAGGTGTAATGAGGATCAAAATTCATTTCTCCCCTCATTCCATTTCATTTCATTCACCGTCTTTGCCCCCCTCATTTCCTCCATATTCTCCCATGCTCTGAAACCCATTCTCTGCCATGCTTCTCTTCCATTTCATCTTCCATTTTGAAATATATGTTACCTTACCTTTCTTCTTCCTTTCCTCTTTACCCTTCCACCTTTCTCATTTCATTGCTTTTCATTGCCTGATCATGATCAAAGTGGGGCCCTCATTGCATTTCGCAGAATTTACGTATTTGGCATTGGAACTAAACTTTAAATAATGCGATCGCCGATTTGCGATATCACATCGCATTGTTTTACCTTGTGACCACCCGCAATCTATTTTATTTAGTTTGTGATGTGGTTATTTGGATGCACCTTAGAAGCTCCACCCATTACACAGATGTTGCAATACATTGTTATATAATATAAAACTTCATAACATTGACCGCTTAAAAACCTTCCTCCGATTCATAACAATCTGCGAATTTCCAGTGGGCCCCTCTTCCCTGCACTTCACAAATTGAAGGAGTTAACCTCGCAGCTTATAAATAAAAATTAAGAATTACAATGTGCAACTGTGATCTGGTCCCACTTCTTCCCTACCACATCACTCATATCCTCCCCTGCGCATCGGACTTCGCATATTTTAGAGTTTACATATTCTGCGCTTATAACTAAATGCTACAAATTGCTATGTGTGTTACGGTCCCATCCCACTTACCCTCCACATCATTTACCCTCCATATCACCTCCCCATTGCATCGCATCACTGATCGTATTCTTTATAAAATAATTAAATGTAAAGGTTGTGAAGTGCGCGGATGCAATGCCACTTCATAACTAAATTCTACAGAATTTCAGGTTTGGGTGAACGAGTTGTCACTATGTTTTGTGTGTATAACAGGTCAATTAGGGACTATGAGGATTATAGCTCATTTCATGAATAGATAGGCCAAAATACTTGGTAATAAGAAAAGGCTTTCCACCTCATCACTCCACCGTCATCTTTAAAACAACGGCCTATGTTTCATTCCAAGCCCCCTTTACCATCGTTAATTTATCCTTGTAGGGGGGTCTGGAAGGAATGGTTTTCAAGAAAGGGGCCCCCTTATGTGTCACTCTCTCATGAATTCGCACCCCCGCCACTTTATATTACCACTTACCACTTCATAAGTGTCCGAAATACCACTTTTCTCCTGCAAAACTATTTTCCGCAAATGAAAAACCATTTTTTATCCAGTTTTACCCATCCGTTTTTTAGGGAGATTCCACGCAGATGAGAACACATTTTGAAAACTTGAGGAAGGTTTTTATTCAGAACGGGCTGAAGAACAAAACCCTCTCCCATATTTTTCACAAGTTTCTTCAATTTGGATAATCAAAAGCCATCTCTCAACCCTATTTTTCGGATTTTCATTTTTCTCCGTTGTTCATGATTTTGTGGCGACTGTTGTAGAGAGATGGGGATAAATTTTGAAAATCCGAGAGAGGTTTTTAACCAACACAAGGAAAAGAACAATGAAATCTCTCATATGTTGCATATGTGTCACCATTGGGGACAAAAAAATGTATGATTTGACCCCTATTTTCAACAATTTCACCCATTTTTCACATCATGACAAAAATCCCAAGAATTTCAGGAATTTGTTTTTTGATGATGGTTCTTAGATGTGAACAAGGATAATATATTTCAGAAACTGTTTTCCATAAAAATAGTTCCAGGCAGTATGACATTAAGACAGCAAAGCAATCAGTGCCGCACTGGAGTTAATCATCCAGCCAAGGCAGTGCAAGAAAGGTTGGGCCAGACATCAATTTTGTCTCACTTTGTCTTTTCGGAATTTTAAAAGCCCAATTGCATTCTCCTTATAATTCATGAAGGGTCATCGAAGTTAATACAACCAACGGTGGCTGAAAAATTCACCTCATCATAGCCTTACATGGCCATACTTGTCCATTTTTTTTCTTAAATTGTAATCAATGAAATTTTTCTAGGGTAGATTAGGGAAAACCGACTTATTCGTTAGTTAAATAACACTAGAATTATCGTTATAAAAGTTTGGATATTTTAGCACCTGTATTGTAAGAACTACTATTGAAGAAATTTATTTTTTGGAGCTCGACATCAATAATCAAAGACGATTTATAGGATTCTTGAGATGTGTGAAAATGGTGATGTGTTTCATCTTTGTTTAGATTATTCCATTGTTTTCTTTGCTGTGTATCTGCTCATCTAATTGTAAATCGGAAATTTTAGATTAAGATTTTTTGTTGGAGCACGTTAATTATGTCTACATTTACAATTTGAATTTTTTCTGTTGAAGTCTGATTAAAGAATTCTCAATTTCTCTTCAGACACTATGAAACATTACTGTTTCTTTCACCCCATAATTCATAGAGCTCTTAAATTCCATTTAGCATAGTTAGCTTGCCCTTTGATTTTCTCTTGATTTTGATGTGCCATTCCAGCGTTTGACTCCATCGCCCAATGGAATAGCTTCTGCAGCCCTATCTATCCAACCACATAATCAATCAAACAAGCAACCCTCATCACACTAACTAGCCTAATATCAGTACGTATAACCAGAAAGTTAAATCAATTTAAATCATAAAACAAAGGGAGACCTCTCTGAGTCTAAGAAGGCTAGGTCCTGGACTCCAAACTGGTTTGATGTTGTGCTTTATAGTTTTTTTTTCCAATATTCTAAATTATAGAGTGAAAACAGGCTCAAAAAAGAAATTTTAAACAAAAGGGGGCCTTTGTGTTGGGCACAACACTATTTTTCCTTTATATATTATTTTTATATGACATGTGGCACACTTTGGCCGAATGCTCATGCTTTAAACTATTTTAGACAATTCAATATTGTACATTTTTATGTATAAGTTTTGGAAAACTCGACTTGTGCCAACCTATATCTTGTGTGTCTTGTGTATCATGTGGTTCTTGCAAACTCTCAGTTAATTCTCTACTATTTATATGAACTAGACATACATGCGAAATATTTCCTATGTAAGCTATGTTTATTAGTTGTTTTATGGCCATGGCTAGATGTGATCCTTGTCTTGGTAAGTTCTTATGTTGGAAAAGTTCAGCTTGGACATGACTGGCCTAAGATGAGGTATAGGAATTTCTTCGGTGAACAAGGCACAATATACTTGTAGTAGGTGCAATTGATCAAGTTGTTATGGTTGAAGTAGACCAATTTTACATGAATTGGAGTAGCTAAAAACTTGATTGGGTTCCCAAGTCATGAAAAAATGTAAGGATATTTGTGAGGGCATTAGTTCCAAGGCATGCTAGGGATTGCTAACATGTGCCAGATAGTTCGAAGGCATGTAAAATATGCTAATATGTGTCAATTTCTAAGGCATGCCAATATCTGCAATGGTGTGACAATACATGCCAGGGATTATCAAGGAAACAAAAAGGAGAAACAAGTTAGAATACAAGGAAATGAACACATCATAGGGTTAATAAGTCATCAATTTACATTTTCCAAGAGGGGCATGCTATTGACACCAACACTAGGTGGAAATGAGTGTCAAGTGCCAAGTGTTAGTGCATTCTAAGTGCCAAATCATCCTCTGTTACTTCTCTTATACTTTGCAATAACTAATCTCAAATAACTTTAATATTAAACCATGCCAAAGCATATTGAGGCATCTTAATGAATGCTATACATGATAATGAGCATGGCCTCTTTAGGACTACATGTCTCTTTGCCCCCTTATAAAATGAGATCCTTCTCACTTTATGTTATTTCCTTCATCCTAAGGACTCTTTAAATAGTTTTTCCTAGACCTCTTAGGAACCCTCTAGAACTTACAGGTTTTATCCACTTAGACCTTAGGAAATATTAATTTTCCTTTTTTATTTTATTTAGATTTTAAATCTCGTCTTCCATCCAAAATCCCTTTTCTTTGCTTCTATTCCCACAAAGCCTTTTGTGACCAAACTCACACAAAGCCATCTCACTAGACTTTTGGAGTACCTCCCAAGATACACAATTCAACAATATAGTATAGTTGTAGTAACTATAACTTGTTCAAGCTCTTGTAGTCAAGCGAGGGCTTTGTTGGGTTCCCAAGTCAAAAATTAATTAAGGGTAGTTGTGAGGGCATGATAGCTAGGGAGGATCAGGGCATGAAAATGAATGAAACGACATGATAACACATGTTAGAAAATGTTGATGCATGTTGAACTAGAGTGTTAGGGAGTGTTAGGGCATATCAAGGGATAACTAGGTCAAAATGCATGGAAAGGAATAAATAAGAGTGCGTGCAAGGGAGTGTTAGCAAATTAAAATGTGTTAAGGACGAAGTGTGTTAGGATAAGTTTAGAATAGGATTTACAGGAGACAAGACTACGGTTGTTATAAGGGTCTTGACATAACAATTTTAGACAAAGGGAGATCACTCTGTGCTAGGCACAACATTGTTTTTCCTTTAGTTATTTTTTTTATATGATATGTGGCACACTTTGGCTACATGCTCATGTTCTAAAATATTCTAGATAATTGCATATTGTAAATTGTTGTGCATAAGTTTTGGGGCACTCAGCTTGTGTCAGCTTATATATTGCGTGCCTTCTGAATGTTGTGGTTCTTGAAAAATCTCAATTAATGTTCCATTGTTTATATGAATTGAAAATACATGTGAAATATTGCCTGTGTAAGCTATGTTGATTTGTTGTTTTATGGTCATGGCTAGATCATGTGATCCTTGTCTTGGTAAATACTTAAGTGGGACAAGTTGAGATTAGAAATGAGTGGGATAAGATGAGTTATAGGCAGTGCTGAGGTGAATAAGGCACAATCTACTTGTAGTAGGTGCAATTGGTCAAGTTGTTGGGCTTGAAGTAGGCCAATGTTTTCACATGAACTATAGTAGCCAAAGACTTGATTGGGTTCTCAAGTCCTGAAAAAAATGTAAAGGCTTGCTATGAGGGCATGAGTCCCAAGGCATGCTAGGGCCGAATTCTAAGATGTGCCAGATAGTGCGAAGGCATGTCAAACATGATAATATGTGCCAAGTGATAAGGCATGCCAAGATGTGCAAGAGTGTGTCAATGCATGACAGGTACTGTCAAGGAAACAAAAGGGAGAAACAAGTTAAACTAAAAGGAAATGAATTCATAAGAGGGTTAATTAGTTATCAATTTACCGTTTCTAAGAGGGGCATGCCAGGCACACCAACATGACTAGGCGTTAATAGGTGCCAAGTGCAAAGTCTTGGTGCATTCTAACTGCCAAGTCTTCATTTTCTTCTTCTCATATACTTTCCAAAAGTTGATCTAAAATAAATTTAATATTAAATCATGAAAAATCATAACAAGGCATCTCAACATGTTCCATACATGCCAAGACTTTCCAAGCACCAACACGTGCCAAGTGCCAATATGTGTCAAGGACTGTTATGCATGCTATGAAGTGGAATGACATGTTTAATACTACTAAGGTATGCTAGAGAGTGCTAAGGCATGTTTAGGAGTGTTAAGGAGTAATAGAAGAACATTAAGGCAGGAGTTCTTGAAGGCAATTAATGCCATTGATATTATTTTTGGAACCTACATATAAAATGAAGTATTTATAATTCAAATGGATTTACAAATTGTTTAAGTTATATAGATTTAAATAAAATTTGGGGTGGAAATCCTCCACATAACATGTTACAGGGGTGGGTGAAGAGGTTTAGTGTTACACCAAAACTAGCAGGTATTGGTAAACTTCCAAACTGGTAACTTGGATCCATAAGGTGGCAATTATGGATTCCATAGAGGTGTGGTGATTACCCCAACACCCCTCCTCAATTGCAGCTATAGGGAATCAACAACCGTGCTCAAACACAGCTCAGTGGAATTGAACCTAGGTCCAGGCTTTCATACCACGTAAAATTATTAGAGCACAAATAAAAATCTTGCTGAAGAATAATTGTACAAACTTGAGAGAGTTGAAAAAAGAAAAATTAGAATTGAGAATGAATTTGATTCATCAATATTAGTTTGAGAATCAATACATAAATCAACTAAGTTAAGCTTAGTTCTACATTCAATAACTATGGATAATTAAAGCTAACTGAAACTAAGTTTGCTTTATGTTATGTTAATGTGCACATGCACCACATGCAAGCCGTAGAGTTAACTAACTAAAGACAAGTGCACACCAAATGTAAGCACTCAAGTTAACTAGCTAAAGACAAGTGCACATCGCATGCAATAACTAGAGTTGAACTAAGTCTAATTAAGGCTAACTATGTTCATGTACACCAACACCCCCCCTTAAGCCTAACTTAGGTGAGTATGATGCAAAATGAATGATTCTCGAAAACAGGGCCATTTTAGGTACCCATATACAATGCATGAAAAGAGGAAAGAAGGAAAACCAAATCGGAAGAACACCCCCCCCCCCAACCCCTCAAAATATAATGAAAAAAGTAGAGAAATGACAACTACAAGGGAGTCATGTCCTTCACCCTGAGATGATCTCGCTGAAATTGAAACTTATGCTCAGTGAAATTATTGGTGAAGATATCAACACTCTACTCAGAACTTGAATGGTACTGAAGATCGATGATCCCATCATGGATCTCGAGGAACAAGGTTTATTTTTGGAAGTAGAGGCGTCAAATCCCATGTTTGGATCAATGACTGAATTTTGTTATACATGGTTGCATGCCAATATGAATTCACTGAAACTTCGTCATGCATTGGACGATTAGATTCATGTACCCTATATGCATGCATGGGAATGGTTGTCTCTAGGGATGCATGCATGTGAATGTGTGGCTTTAGAGATGCCTTTGTGGATGCATACATGCAAATACATGGTGTTATAGATGCCTCCTTTGATGGAGGCATGACCATACATGGCTCTATGACTGAGAGTGCATGCAGGGCATCATTAAATTGAGACTTCATCATATCTTCATCATCAACATTATAAATAGTAGAGGAATCAAATTACTCTTATATGTTTTTGAAATTATTGTCTTCATCACTAGCAGAGGAAGCTATTTCCTCATGTGCGATGTCTCCATTATTAGACAAGATAAAATTATCATATACAACAGGTTCCTGAACATTAGAAGAAGAAGAGTCTTCTTGTTCAACATTATCTTTAGAATTTTTCTCCACATTATTGGAGTCTTTGTCACTTTCAAGAATGCTATAATAACTCGAGCTCTTTGCCTCTAAATGGTGTTCTTCTAGATCATGTTCATCACCATATAATAATTTTAATGTAGTCTAGGTTTCATGTGGTGATTCAATATTTCTGACCTCATAAAGAATATCATGAGATACATATCGACGCAATCTTCCATAAGCCATATCAGATCCTTTAAGCCAATCCGAATTCTCATCCCTTGACATTGATTTTGTCTCAATTCCCATGACTATTTGGTGCAAATATTTCCTCGTAAAAATGAAGCAAAACCATTGGTTTCCATTCATATAAATTGTATGGACTTAGAATGGTGAAAGTTGGGAATTCTATTCTTTCATTTTGTGGTTTTAGCAACAATTGTGAAAGTTCTTTAATATTATGATCAAAAATCAAATCTCCTAATAATTTCCAATGCTATGATCTTCAAACCTGCAAAAAAAAATTCATATAACTTCTCTAAGCCCTTGTAGCTCTGATACCATGAAGAGGTTTTCCATTACACCAAAACCAACAGGTATTGGTAAACTTCCAAACTGGTAACTAGGATCCTCACAGTGGGAATTACAGATTCCATAGAGGTGGTGTGATTAATCCAACAATGGGAAATATTTCTTAGACAAACATTATTATTTTATTAGGAATTCTGATTCATTGTAGACAATTCACCCTACTACGATGGCTAGTGGCTCTGAAATAAATTGTGCCAGAATAAATATGTGATATGTTTTTCCAGCATAAATGGATCCTCAGATCTAAACAATCTATGTTGGCCTTCATGATAGAGAAAAAGACACTTTGGCTACTAGGCTGCTTAATCATCTACCATTTTTTAATGTTCTATTATTGTACCTAATGTGAGTCATGAATGCTAAACTCTGAAGCAGCACTAACCTAATATTATAAATTATTATTCCTTGCACCAATCTGTTGATGATCATGTTCTTCTTGCATCCACTGTATTGAAGATCTACCATCATGTTATTATTATTCTTAGTATTTCCATTCATCTCCTTCATATCTTCCAATTGTTCTGCCAATATTTGAAGAAAATAACACCACACAAATGTGAATAAAATTGCATAGAGCTGACCATAAATAACCAAACAGAACAGATTGATGATCACAACAATTAATGCACCCACATTGATTTCATAAGCAATGGTCATCCTAGGTCTTTCATAAAAGTTATCTAATATCTGTACTGGTCTCGCAGATCTAGAGGGTTGATTATCCACAGAGAAAATAACCTTTTTGATAGGTTTTTTAGCTCTAGGGTTAGTATGATGTTGCTTCATTTTCTCATGATCGATGCTTTTGGGCTTCACAACCTTCATAGAAACCGTATTTGGGACCTCAGGTGGTTGAAAACGAGGTCTCATTGGCTTAATGTAGGTTGGTACACTCACAGTATGACCCAATATCCCTCCATCTTTTCTCCTCAATTCCCTATCCTTTCTAATGTTAGGGTCCTATAATAATAGGGTTCATAAATTTTGAATTGACTTTGATAGTCTTGTACATATGTACATACCTTTCTTTCTGCAAGTTGTTTTCCCATATTTTGAAAAAATAAAAAAATAATAAAAAGCCAAAAAGAGGGTAAAAAGTCCTAAAAGAAAGATCAAAGGACTTAGAAAAATGTAAAACCCAAAAGAAAAGAAGTAAGATCTAAAAGTGATTAAGTCCAAATGCCACTACTTTATTTTTACTGCAAGAATAATGATTATGTGCAGAGTGTCAATGAATGCCATAATCCATGATTAGTTAAACAATTTAATCTTAATTTTTCATGTTTTCAATTTCAATTTTTAGAGAGTGAATAAAGATTTATCAAACAGTTTAAACTTGAAAAATTAGTAGATAGGTAGAGAATAATGAGGAGCTTAACAATTTAATCTGAGCCCTTAGATGAAATAAGGTAGACTTATATAGTTTTATGTTTCGAAAGAAAATGTTTTAAGGTTGCAAGTCTAAATGCACATACAAAATAAAGAAAAAATGTTAGAAATAAAGTTGGGTAGGTAGAAATCAGGGGAGCAAGCATGTAAATAAGATTTCATCGAGAAAAATCACTAATTTCCCCTCCCCAATAGGGATTCACTATTCTAAAGTTTCAGTTAAAAAGGCTGAGAGAATTTCTTTGACTTTTGTTGGGACCGGACCCAAGGCTCAATGACTGATAAGTTAAAAATATTGAATTCCTACCTTAAACCCTCATTCATCAACATTCACCCTTCATTCATACATCAAAACCCCTTTTTCCTAAGCAAAGGTACATTCTTACTTAGTAAAATTGTAACCCTAAAATAATTAACTTCATTCTTCTAAAAAACATTCATAAAACCCTAAAAATTACATTTATCCTAACTATTAGTGAAATAATATAAAATATGAGCAATGCTTTATTTTTCACATTTTACTTAGAGATAACATGTGTTTCTCCATTTCACTACCCTTTTTGTATTAATTTTTAACCTATTTTTATTAAATCCCTATTTACCCTCCAGTAGATATTAATTCCCCTATATCTAAATAACCCCCAAATACCCACTATTTTAAACTTTAGACCAAAGATAATATATACCATGTGCGCAAAATAAAATCCTCGCCCAATTATTCCCCTTGGTCTAAAGATACCTATATGTAAATATCCCACCCCATGTAGTTTAAACAAGTGTCGAGTGCATTTGATTAAACTATATAATATATACTGTATATATCGCGCCTGCAAATAAAGTTTGAAACATTTTACAAATGTTTTAAATAAAAATATTACCCTACCTGCCACATATTATAAAAGGCATAAGGTTTAAAAACCTTGTTCAAGCACCTTTATTATAATGTTTTATCCCACTGCATAACACACCCCGGTCCCACCTATCATTCCAGTGCAAATCCCTAATTAATATCGACCCTTCAATTTCAACTTCCAGATCTAATGATTCATATCCGATATCATGCAGAATAGATGCACGATCACCCAACCAGAAAACCTACATGAAATGGATGGTTTCATTTTTCTCTCTCTCCTCCACGTGCCCTTCAAACATTGAATCGTGTGTGTTGATTCTAAAACCACTTACCACTAAAACTCCACACAATAAACTAGTCTGGTTTCTAATTCATTCAAACTTCGAAACCGCCCTCCCGCCTGATGCATCTTGCATTCAATGCCACTATAATGCAACCAATGTGTTTAAATAAAACCTTTGAAAATACATTTATCCATATATCTTGCGCGTTTATCCCTCTGCAAAGCTTTCTCGATTGTAAGAAACCCTGGTCAAGCCATTTTCTGCCATTTTTATGCCTCAAGCTTGCAAACATTTTCCCTGAAATCTGTTAAGACTGTTGAGGAGCGCCATATTGCTCTAGATAACCTACTGAAGCCTTCAACTCAGTGAGAACGCCAGAAACTCTTCCAAAGCCGATACTTGCATTTCAACAGGTATTTTTCTCAAATTGGAACCTGAAATCAAGTTGAAAAAGTATTTTAAAGAAAGCACATACATTTAAAGTTAAGAAATTGATTATATGAACTGCCAAAAAGTCCCAAAAATAGGCCAAAATTGGGCAAATTTTTCCTAGAAAACCTTTTTTCTTTGCAGTACATTATTTTGAGGAAATTGGTGAGTTTTCACAGTTTATTAGTCTATTTCAAGCCCTAAAATAAGCCAGAAAACCTCTGTAGGTACCTAAAACACTCTGTGATTCTTATTAAAATATTTTTCGGCCCTATTCGCATTAGAAATACTCAGGAAACACCTTTTTTATGTTTTAAACCAACTCTCATGGCATTTGAAAAAGAATCTAAAGAAGAAAAGGATACTTTTGTGGATGCTCTAGAAGACAGTGATTTTCTTGATGAAAACAATAAAATCAAAATTTGCCTAGAAGAGAGTAAAATAATCATAGAAACTCTCGAAAAACAGCTCGAAGATAAAGAGAAACATAATGAGAATTTAGAATGTGAAGTTGTGAATCTAAGAAAAGAACTTGAGAAAGTAAAAACTCTGAATCTTAGATTTGCTAAAGGGTCTGAAACCTTAGATGAGATTATCAAGGTACAACGTTCTCCTCTTATAAAGACAGTTCTTGGATATATCGGAGAATCTTCTCAGGCTTCAGCATCGAATTATCTAAAAGCAGTTACAACTGGTTTACAACATGCTGTCACTGAGCAAGGGAATAAAGAATCCTTACAGGTAAAGCATGATCATTTTAATTCAAGGAACACTAACAGTAATGTCTTTCAAAGAAACACCAATCAACATATAAATTCATATAGAAGATCTGATGATTGCAGAAATTTTTCCTTCAATGGACAATGTTTCTCATGTCACAATTTTGGTCATAAAGCTGTTCAATGTGTAGCATATAAAACTATTATGACAAGAGAAGAAAGAAAGAAAAGGATTGATATTGAAGCAAAGAAGAATACTTATAACAACTTTTCTCCTCTTCAAAATGAAGTTGAATGCACTTACTGCAATAACTTTGGCCATAAAGAATCTGAATGTAGGAGAAAAGTTCAGCCAAAAGAACAAGTTTCTTCAAGCTCCAGAGTATGGAAAAAGAAGGAAGTACAGATTGAAAATTGTGGCATAACATTATTTGCAGAAGATGAAGAAAACCAATGGTACATTGATAGTGGATGCTCAAGACATATGACAGGTGATAAAGACAAACTTCTTGCATACAATGCTCTAGAAAAGGAGAAGAATGTTACTTTTGGAAATGATACTCCTGCGGTCATTAAAGGAAAAGGGTCTGTTTTCCTAAAGGATAAGGTGAAAGCTAATGAAGTCATGTATGTGGATGGATTAAAAATAACTTGTTAAGTGTAAGTCAAATGTGTGATCAAGGAACTGAAGTTGTCTTTAGTTCAAAAGAATGTGTGGTACGTGATCTTGATATAGGTAAAGCAATTATAAAAGGAAAAAGAACTACAAACAACCTGTATATATTGAAGAACCCCAAAGAACAATGTTATTTG
The DNA here is from genome assembly GCA_034641835.2 of Pinus albicaulis. NCBI lineage: Eukaryota > Viridiplantae > Streptophyta > Pinopsida > Pinales > Pinaceae > Pinus > Pinus albicaulis. The sequence continues at coordinate 3,543,994 of MU968359.1, read as the reverse complement.
AGTAAATCTTCAGAAAATTGGCTATGGCATAGAAGGTTGGGGCATCTGAGCTTCTCTCAAATCTACAAATCAAGCAGACTTAAAGCTGTTCGTGAACTTCCCAATATTACTCTACCTGAAAATATCATACGCAAATCTTACCAATTCGGTAAGAAAACCAAGGTACAATTTAATGCCAAGGAAGGATCATCAAGTAAGCCTATTGAACTCATTCATACTGACATATGTGGACCTATGAGGAAAAATTCACCCCGTGGTGAAGAATACTATATCTTATTCATTGATGAGTTCTCTAGAATGTGTTGGATTGGACTGCTTAAACACAAAGATGAAGCATTTGAGAAATTTCAAATCTTCAAAGCACTAGTCGAGAATGAATTAGAATTAAAAATCAAGTGTCTCAAATCTGATCGAGGAGGAGAATATACATCCAAAGAATTTCTTGAATTCTGTGAATAAAATGGCATAAAAAGACAGTTCTCTGTAGCTGGCACTCCAACATAATGCTGTTGCAGAAAGAATGAACAGAACAATTCAACAAATGGCTAGAGGTATGCTTGATGATTCCGGAACACCTGACACGTTTTGGGGAGAAGCAACACATACAGTAGCAAACATTCTCAAAAAAGCACATATTCGTGTAAATAGTGATAAAACTCCATATGAACTCTGGTATGGTAATTCTCCCACTATAAAGCAATTTAGAATTTTTGGAGTAAATGCTTTATCAAAAATAATGATGAAAAACTTGGCAAGCTTGAACCTAGAGCTGATGAGGGAATATTTCTTGGTTACTCCTCTAGGAGTAAGGCATATAAATGTTACAATAAAAGACTTCGAAAGATTATTGAATGTATTGATGTTGTTATTGATGAGTCTACTGCAGCCCCAAAAGAAGAAAAGCAAACAACAGATGAAGATGATGAGGACACATATCCTCCTACATCAAACAGTCATGATACAAACAGTACACCCAGTGAAGAACCTAAAGAAGAGCTATCTGAAAAGGCTCCATCTAGATATGTTCAAAAAAATCATCCAGAATCTCAAATTTTGGGAGAAAAGGAATTAGGTGTACAAACAAGAAGGACTCTTGTGCGATCTTCTAGCAACCTGGCATTTCTGTCCATGGTTGAACCGCACAGTGTCAGTCAAGCTAGCAAATATGAATGTTGGATTCAAGCCATGAATGAAGAGCTTGATCAAATTGAAAAGAATCACACTTGGGAGTTAGTACCAAGGCCTCATGACAAAAATGTCATTGGAACTAAATGGATATTCAAAAACAAGTTAAATGAGAATGGGGATGTTATCAGAAACAAAGCTATACTTGTGTGCAAAGGGTATGCTCAACAAGAAGGTATAGACTTTGAAGAAACCTTTGCTCCTGTAGCCAGACTTGAAGCCATAAGAATGTTTCTTGCGTTTTCAAGCTTCCAACAAATGAAAGTTTATCAAATGGATGTTAAATCTGCTTTTCTCAATGGTGCTCTAGAAGAAGAAGTTTATATAGAACAACCAGAAGGATTCATTCTGGGAAATGATGAAAAACTTGTTTGTAGACTTAAAAAGGCTCTATATGGTCTCAAACAAGCTCCAAGGGCATGGTACTATCGTCTTGACAAATATCTTCATCAACAAGGATTTTCAAAGGGGTCTGCTGATAGCGACTTGTACACAAAAACTGAAAATGACAAGCTGTTGATTGTGGTTGTATATGTCAATGATATCATTTTTGGAAGTAATAAAGAGTCTATGAGTCAGAAATTTGCTTCTGATATGCAGCAAGAATTTGAAATGTCTTTACTCGGGGAACTAACATTTTTTCTTGGCCTGCAAGTGCAACAAGCAGCAGATGGTATATTCTTATCACAAGAAAAGTATCTCAAACAAATCCTGAAGAAGTATGGCATGGAAGATTGCAAACCTGTAAGTACACCAATGATAACCGGATGCAATCTCAGTTCTAATGATGATTCCCCCATCGTAAATCAACCAGAATACAGATCTATGATAGGAAGTTTACTTTATCTCACTGGGACAAGACGAGACATCATGCATGCAGTTGGGATTGTTGGACGATTTCAAGCCAATCCAAAAGAGTCTCATCTTTAGGCTGTGAAAAGAATATTCAAATATCTACAGGGAACTCAAGACTTTGGACTATGGTATCCAAAGAATGCTGATCTTACTCTTCATGCATACACTGATGCAGATTGGGCTGGAAGTGTTGATGATCGAAAAATCACTAATGGTGGTGCATTCTTTATGGGGCCCCGGTTAGTATCTTGGTTCAACAAGAAGTAAAGCTCCATTGCCTTATCTACAGCAGAAGCGGAATATGTGGTTGCAGCATCATGTTGCACTCAACTTCTTTGGATGATGCAAACCCTACAAGATTTTAAAATCAAATGTTCACCTCCTATCTGCATTATGTATGATAAAACAAGTGCCATCAGCATCTCAAAGAATCCTGGTATGCATTCCAAGACCAAGCACATTCCCATCAAATATCACTTCTTACGAGAACAAGTGCTTGAGCAAAAGGTGAAATTAGAATATGTTTCCTCCAAAGAACAAGTTGCTGATATATTTACCAAACCTCTACCCAGGGAAGCATTCGAATATCCCAGACAGAAACTGGGAGTAGTCTCTGCCATGCAGAGGATCAGGTCTACTTAATTACAGAAGACTCAATTAGTTGTGGGGTGCTGTCTGAATGCACAGGCTCAGGGGGAGCATTGGTCATGTGAAAAGGATGAACTGTTGGTCATATTATGTTTGCAGATGTAGCATGATCTCAAGGGGAGCATGGGACTGTCGGTTCAACGGTTCTTGCTCAAACTCTTTGCCATTAATGTCAAAGGGGGAGGTAACGCAACAAAGGGTGTCTATCAGGTCATCAAAGGAAGAATATTTCCATCAATGCCAAAGGGGGAGATTGTTGGAATATTGTCATTGATGGTAAAGGATATGGCAAAGGAAATGGAAAAGGCATGGGAAATGAAGAAGAACAACAAAGTTGAAGAAAACAACGATCAACAGAAAATAACAGAGGACGAACAAAATGAGTAGAGACAGAATGGGAAGAGTACAAAGGCGCAGCAGAATTTTAGTGAACAGCAACACACATTCAAGAAGGAAGGGATAAATGTAAAGATGAATTAATTGTCATGGGTCGTAGCCACAAATTGCAAAGGAGAGTTCATTATGGTGTTGGGCAGAGCTGTCTTTACAGTGGAACGAAGTTATTCCCGTAAATCTAATTTACGGAGGAGCAGAGTCATTCAAGACAGTCATTTCAGGAATTTAAGCCCTCAACAACCAAGTATGAAGAAAATTTATGAAAGTATGTTTAAACAACGGAAAGACTTTAAATATTTGAATGTGGCAGGACAAGTGGTCCCTACCACTTGAGTGCAAATCGAAAAGCGCAGTTTTGAAGCTTCAAGTGTCTTGTTGATATGGATTATTTGCGATGTGCGATCATCGCACCATCGCAATATCGCAACATCGCAATATCGCAACATCGCAATATCGCAACATCGCAACATCGCAATATCGCAATATCGCACGATCGTAATATCGCAATTACAAAGTGTTCCGCCATATCATTGATCGCCAATTTGCGATGCGATCCCATCGCAAATCGCAAATGTTAAATTTGCGCACTTTTTGATCGCGCCATCGCAAATGGCCATCTGCGATGTGGGCCCGAGGTCAAAGAATGAAATTTGAATAAAAGAAATGTTACGGGGACAGTGTAAATTTTTAAAAAAACCATTGGGGTTATAGTTATAATATTATATGGCGGAGGTAAAAGATTGAATATTATTGAAGGGCCCGAATGGGATGATTCTTGCATGGAAGAATGAAGGTTAGGGTTTTCAAATTGGATTGGCACGATTATTAATACAAAAACGATTGAGATGTATGGCTGTTCCGCTTGCGGAACTCACCACATCAACAAGACACTTGCGTATGGAAAAGCGTTGGATATTGTTTATAAAATCCAAAGGGTTAAACTTCGGGTTAAAGGCTGGGTGCACATAGATAATTTGAATCTCCTCGTTTGAATAAAATAAATTAAAAAGAAATCGAAGAGCCCCGGGGATAAACTAAAGGAATACCATTAGCGGTTGAGTGGTTTTAGACTCATGGTATTGAGAAAGGCGAAATCTATATAAAGGATAAAGATCATTATTCGATTGTGTGGAAGGTGCGAGCATTAGTGAAGAAGGAATTACTCTAAGGAATATCCGTATGGACAGACAACGCGCTTAATTGATGATTCTGAGTCCATGATGCACCCTTCGAGACATTAATCTAAAAGGTGATGAGTTGTGAAAGTATTCAACAGAAGAAACGATGAAAAGCTAGCGGATGTCTACTGAAGAACACATATGGATCCGGTGCATATGACAGTTGGAGTTTCTGAAGGTTAATACACACAGAAGGATACACAGAATGTTGAATGCATAAATTCTCTGAAGTCTAGATTACAGTTGTCTTGCTGTTCTGTTTGGCAAAATATGTTTGGGTTGCGTTGGGTCAGAGGGTTGAAGCCTTCTGTATATAGAAGCTGATGTTATGATTAGGGGGGGTTGTAGCTCCCTTCCAGGAGAGTGTGGTAAACGAGAGAAGGTTGTAGCCTTCTGTAGGTGGGTGCCTGCATGCTGGTATAAGTCTGCACCAGCACAGAAATTGAAATATGTTTTCTTTATAACAAAATATTGAAGACAGAAACTTCAGCAGCGGTGGTTTTCTCCCGAATTGGGTTTCCACCTTAAATCCTGGTGTTCTTATGTGTTTCTATGTTTGATGGTTTGTACTGTTATTTCTATTCATGCTTATCTGATGAATAAATGATGCAATGATTTAATTAAAGACGTGATAATATCTCGGGACATACAAGTAATGTAACATATGGTATTAAGAGAAAGGAAAACAAAAAAAAAAGTTATCATTCAGCTCTAAATACTGATTCACCCCCCCCCTCTCAGTATTTTTCGTCAACAATTGGTATCAGAGGTGGTCCTTCTGAAAATCTTAGCCGCTAGAAGGAAGATCAATCAAGATGAGAAATCAAGATGGAACAGCTTCTATCAGGCCTCCACTCTTCAACGGAAACAACTTAATCTTTTGGAAAACAAGGATGAGGTCCTATCTTCAGTCTCTGGGAGCATATGTATGGGCTATTGTTGAAGGAGGATATCGATATCCAGCCACAGTGCCAACAGATCCGATGGAAAGAAAGAATTATGAAACAAATGCAAAGGCAGTCAATGCTCTATTGGGAAGTCTAACTGAAGAAGAATTTGTCAAAGTCATGCAGCTGAACACAACAAAGGAAATATGGGACAAAATAATTCTAAGCTATGAAGGAGATGCAAAGGTAAAAAGTGCTAAACTTCAAACTCTTAGAATTCAATATGAGAATCTAAAAATGCTTAATGAAGAAATCATTGCAAATTTCTTTCTACGTCTTGATGATATTGTAAATCGCATGAGAAATCTGGGAGAAACAATAACTGAATCTACTTTGGTTGAGAAAATCTTAAGATCTCTAACAGCAAAATTTGAGTCAAAAGTTTCAGCTCTTGAAGAAAAGCAGGATCTTCAAAATCTTACTGTGGTACAACTTCATGGCATACTAACTGCATATGAAATGAGAAGAGGAGGACCATCTGAATTCAAAGAAGCAGTATTTAGAACTTCTACAAAAGGGAAGGAAGTACAAATGACAGAAGGATAAGGATATATCTCAGAAGAAGATGAGATAAACTTCGTAAAGAAACTTCAACTTGGCACAGGACGGTTCAGAGGTAATCTTCCTTTCAAATGTTTTGATTGTGGAATAGTTGGTCATTATGCTGCTAAGTGTCCTTATAAAGAAACACATAGAAAGGGGAAGGAAGCAGAAAAAAGGTATAAGAATCAGTTTAGCACTAGAAAGAGTTACTATACTCATGAAGACAGTGATGGGCTATCAGATAGTGAGGAAGAATGTGAACAAGAACTTAGACTCCTCATGGCATTTGAAAAAGAATCTAAAGAAGAAAAGGATACTTTTGTGGATGCTCTAGAAGATAGTGATTTTCTTGATGAAAACAATAAAATCAAAATTTGCCTAGAAGAGAGTAAAATAATCATAGAAACTCTCGAAAAAAAGCTTGAAGATAAAGAGAAACACAATGAGAATTTAGAATGTGAAGTTGTGAATCTAAGAAAAGAACTTGAGAAAGTAAAAACTCTGAATCTTAGATTTGCTAAAGGGTCTGAAACCTTAGATGAGATTATCAAGGTACAATGTTCTCCTCTTATAAAGACAGGTCTTGGATATATCGGAGAATCTTCTCAGGCTTCAGCACCAAATTATCTAAAAGCAGTTATAGCTGGTTTACAACATGATGTCACTCAGCAAGGGAATAAAGAATCCTTATAGGTAAAGCATGATCATTTCAATTCAAGGAACACTAACAGGAATGTCTTTCAAAGAAACACCAATCAACATATAAATTCATATAGAAGATCTGATGATCGCAGAAATTTTTCCTTCAATGGACAATGTTTCTCATGTCACAATTTTGGTCATAAAGTTGTTCAATGTGTACCATATAAAACTATTATGACAAGAGAAGCAAGAAAGAAAAGGATTGATATTTAAGAAAAGAAGAATACTTATAACAACTTTTCTCCTCTTCAAAATGAAGTTGAATGCACTTACTGCAATAACTTTGGCCATAAAGAATCTGAATGTAGGAGAAAAGTTCAGCCAAAAGAACAAGTTTCTTCAAGCTCCAAAGTATGGAAAAAGAAGGAAGTACAAGTTGAAAATTGTGGCATAGCGTTATTTGCAGAAGATGAAGAAAACCAATGGTACATTGATAGTGGATGCTCAAGACATATGACAGGTGATAAAGACAAACTTCTTGCATACAATGCTCTAGAAAAGGAGAATAATGTTACTTTTGGAAATGATACTCCTGCGGTCATTAAAGGAAAAGGGTTTGTTTTCCTAAAGGATAAGGTGAAAGCTAATGAAGTCAAATATGTGGATGGATTAAAACATAACTTGTTAAGTGTAATTCAAATGTGTGATCAAGGAACTGAAGTTGTCTTTAGTTCAAAAGAATGTGTGGTACGTGATCTTGATACAGGTAAAGCAATTATAAAAGGAAAAAGAACTCCAAACAACCTGTATATATTGAAGAACCCCAAAGAACAATGTTATTTGAGTAAATATTCAGAAAATTGGCTATGGGATAGAAGGTTGGGGCATCTAAGCTTCTCTCAAATCTACAAATCAAGCAGACTTAAAGTTGTTCGTGATCTTCCCAATATTACTCTACCTGAAAATATCATATGCAAATCTTGCCAATTCGGTAAGCAAACCAGGGTACAATTTAATGCCAAGGAAGGATCATCAAGTAAGCCTATTGAACTCATTCATACTGACATATGTGGACCTATGAGGAAAAATTCACCACGTGGTGAAGAATACTATATCTTATTCATTGATGATTTCTCCAGAATGTGTTGGATTGGGTTGATTAAACACAAAGATGAAGCATTTGAGAAATTTCAGATCTTCAAAGCACTGGTTGAAAATGAATTAGATCTAAAAATCAAGTGTCTTAGATCCGATCGAGGAGGAGAATATACATCAGATGAATTCCTTGAATTTTGTGAACAACATGGCATAAAAAGACAGTTTTCTGTAGCTGGCACTCCACAACAAAATGGCGTAGCAGAAAGAATGAATAGAACAGTTCAACAAATGGCTAGAGCTATGCTTGATGATTCCAGAACACCTGACACATTTTGGGGAGAAGCAGCACATACAGCAGTAAACATTCTCAACAAAGCACATGTTCGTGTAAATAGTGATAAAACTCCATATGAACTCTGGTATGGTAATCCTCCCACTATAAAGCATTTTAGAATTTTTGGGAGCAAATGCTTAATAAAAAATAATGATGAAAAACTTGGCAAGTTTGAACCCAGAGCTGATGAGGGAATATTTCTTGGTTACTCCTCTAGGAGTAAGGCATATAAATGTTACAATAAAAGACTTCGAAAGATTATTGAATGTATTGATGTTGTTATTGATGAGTCTACTGCAGCCCCAAAAGAAGAAAAACAAACAACAGATGAAGATGATGAGGACACATATCCTCCTACATCAAACATTAATGATACAAACAGTACACCCAGTGAAGAACCTGAAGAAGAGCTGTCTAAAAAGGCTTCATCTAGATATGTTCAAAAAAATCATCCAGAATCTCAAATTTTGGGAGAAAAGGAATCAGGTGTACAAACAAGAAGGACTCTTGTGGGATCTTCTAGCAACCTGGCATTTCTGTCCACGGTTGAACCGCACAGTGTCAGTCAAGCTAGCAAAGATGAATGTTGGATTCAAGCCATGAATGAAGAGCTTGATCAAATTGAAAAGAATCACACTTGGGAGTTAGTACCAAGGCCTCATGACAAAAATTTCATTGGAACTAAATGGATATTAAAAAATAAGTTAAATGAGAATGGGGATGTTATAAGAAAAAAAGCTAGACTTGTGTGAAAAGGGTATGCTCAACAAGAAGGTATAGACTTTGAAGAAACCTTTTCTCCTGTAGCCAGACTTGAAGCCATAAGAATGTTTCATGCGTTTTCAAGCTTCCAACAAATCAAAGTTTATCAAATGGATGTTAAATCTGCTTTTCTCAATGGTGATCTAGAAGAAGAAGTTTATATAGAACAACCAGAAGGATTCATTTTGGGAAATGATAAAAAACTTGTTTTTAGACTTAAAAAGGCTCTATATGGTCTCAAACAAGCTCCAAGGGCATGGTACTATTGTCTTGACAAATATCTTCATCAACAAGGATTTTCAAAGGGGTCTGCTGATAGCAACTTGTACACAAAAACTGAAAATGACAAACTGTTGATTGTGGTTGTATATGTCGATGATATCATTTTTGGAAGTAATAAAGAGTCTATGAGTCAGAAATTTGCTTCTGATATGCAGCAAGGATTTGAAATGTCTTTACTCAGGGAACTAACATTTTTTCTTGGCCTGCAAGTGCAACAAGCAGCAGATGGTATATTCTTATCACAAGCAAAGTATCTCAAACAAATCCTGAAGAAGTATGGCATGGAAGATTGCAAACCTGTAAGTACACCAATGATAACCGGATGCAATCTCAGTTCTAATGATGATTCCCCCATTGTAAATCAACCAGAATACAGATCTATGATCGGAAGTTTACTTTATCTCACTGGGACAAGACGAGACATCATACATACAGTTGGGATTGTTGGACGATTTCAAGCCAATCCAAAAGAGTCTCATCTTCAGGCTGTGAAAAGAATATTCAAATATCTACAGGGAACTCAAGACTTTGGACTATGGTATCCAAAGAATGCTGATCTTACTCTTCATGCATACACTGATGAAGATTGGGCTGGAAGTGTTGATGATCGAAAAAGCACTAGTGGTGGCGCATTCTTTATGGGGCCCCGGTTAGTATCTTGGTTCAGCAAGAAGCAAAGCTCCATTGCCTTATCTATAGCAGAAGCGGAATATGTGGCTGCAGCATCATGTTGCACTCAACTTCTTTGGATGATGCAAACCCTACAAGATTTTCAAATCAAATTTTCACCTCCTATCTCCATTATGTGTGATAATACAAGTGCCATCAGTATCTCAAAGAATCATGTTATGCATTCCAAGACCAAGCACATTCCCATCAAATATCACTTCTTACGAGAATAAGTGCTTGAGAAAAAGGTGAAATTAGAATATGTTTCCTCCAAAGAACAAGTTGCTGATATATTTACCAAACCTCTACCCAGGGAAACATTTGAATATCTCAGACAGAAACTGGGAGTAGTCTCTGCCATGCAGAGCATCAGGTCTACTTAATTACAGAAGACTCAATTGGTTGTGGGGTGCTGTCTGAATGCACAGGCTCAGGGGGAGCATTGGTGATGTGAAAAGGATGAACTGTTGGTCATATTATGTTTGCAGATGCAGCATGATCTCAGGGGGAGCATGGGACTGTCGGTTCAACGGTTCTTGCTCAAACTCTTTGCCATTGATGTCAAAGGGGGAGGTAACGCAAAAAAGGGTGTCTATCAGGTCATCAAAGGAAGAATATTGCCATCAATGCCAAAGGGGGAGATTGTTGGAATATTGTCATTGATGGCAAAGGATATGGCAAAGGAAATGGAAAAGGCATGGGCAACGAAGAAGAACAACAAAGTTGCAGAAAACAAAGATCAACAGAAAATAACAGAGGACAAACAGAAGGAGCAGAGACAGAATGGGAAGAGTACAATGGCGCAGCAGAATTTTCGTGAACAACAACACGCATTCAAGAAGGAAGGGATAAATGTAAGGATGAATTAATTGTCATGGGTCGCAGCCACAAATTGTAGAGGAGAGTTGATTATGGTGTTGGACAGAGCCGTCTTTACAGTGGAACGAAGTTATTCCCATAAATCTAATTTACGAAGTAGCAGAGTCATTCAAGACAGTCATTTCGGGAATTCAAGCCCTCAACAACCAAGTATGAAGAAAATTTATGAAAGTATGTTTAAACAACGGAAAGACTTTAAATATTTGAATGTGGCAGGACAAGTGGTCCCTACCACTTGAGTGCAAATCGCAAAGCGCAGTTTTGAAGCTTCTAGTGTCTTGTTGATATGGATTATTTGAGATGTGCGATCATCGCGCCATCTCATTATCGTAACATTGCAATATCGCAACATCGCAACATCTTAATATCGCAATATCGCACGATCATAATATCGCAATTACAAAGTGTTCCGCCATATGGTTGATCGCCAATTTGCGATGCGATCCCATCGAAAATTGCAAATTTTAACTTTGCACACTTTTTTATTACGCCATCGCAAATGGCCATATGCGATGTGGGCCCGGGGTCAAAGAATGAAATTTGAATAAAAGAAATGTTACGAGGACAGTGTAAAGTTTTAAAATAACCATTGGGGTTATAGTTATAATATTATATGGCGGAGATAAAAGATTGAATATTATTCAAGGGCCCGAATGGGATGATTTGTGCATGGAAGAACGAAGGTTAGGGTTTTCAAATTGGATTGGCATGATTATTAATACAAAAACGGTTGAGATGTATGGCTGTTCCGCTTGCGGAACTCACCACATCAACAAGACACTTGCGTATGGAAAAGCGTTGGATATTGTTTATAAAATCCAAAGGGTTAAACTTTGGGTTAAAGGCTGGGTGCACATAGATAATTTGAATCTCCTCGTTTGAATAAAATAAATTAAAAAGAAATCGAAGAGCCCCGGGGATAAACTAAAGGAATACCATTAGTGGTTGAGTGGTTTTAGACTCATGGTATTGAGAAAGGGGAGATCTATATAAAGGACAAAGATCATTATTCGATTGAGGGGTTGGTGCGAGCATTTGGTGAAGAAGGAATTCCTCTAAGGAATATCCGTATGGACAGACAACGTGCTTAATTGATGATTCTGAGTCCATGATGCACCCTTCGAGACATTGATCTAAAAGGTGATGAGTCGTGAGAGTATTCAACAGAAGAAACGATGAAAAGCTAGCAGATGTCTACTGAAGAACACATATGGATCCGGTGCATATGACAGTTGGAGTTTCTGAAGGTTAATACACACAGAAGGATACACGGAATGTTGAATGCATAAATTCTCTGAAGTCTGGATTACAGTGGTCTTGCTGTTCTGTTATGTAGAATTGGGAAAAATATGTTTGTTAATTGAATAAAGGGTTGCGTTGGGTCAGAGGGTTGAAGCCTTCTGTATATAGAAGCTGATGTTATGATCAGGGGGGGTTGTAGCTCCCTTCCAGGAGAGGCTGGTAAAAAAGAGAAGGTTGTAGCCTTCTGCAGGTGGGTGCCTGCATGCTGGTATAAGTCTGCGCCAGCACAGAAATTGAAATATGTTTTCTTTATAATAAAATATTGAAGACAGAAACTTCAGCAGCGGTGGTTTTCTCTCGAATTCGGTTTCCACCTTAAATCCTGGTGTTCTTATGTGTTTCTATGTTTGATGGTTTGTACTGTTATTTCTATTCATGCTTATCTGATGAATAAATGATGCAATGATTTAAGTAAAGACGTGATAAGATCTCTGGACATACAAGTAATGTAACATATGGTATTAAGAGAAAGGAAAACAAAAAAAAAATTATCAGTCAGCTCTAAATACTGATTCACCCCCCCCTCTCAGTATTTTTCCTCAACATACTATGTTCCACAACAAAGAGCTATTGTAAATAATATTAAAGAAGTCCTATTTACCATCACTGCAAAGTGAATTAACCAAATGTTGTAGCTTCAACCTGACCCCCAAGCAGTCCCTTTGTCTATAGAGCCCCTCACTAAGCTATGTATTGGCCTAGATTTTCCCAAAAGGTTCATGATTTTTCAGACTTTTATGCCTCTACATGTAGAAATTCCCAAGTTAAATCCTCCATATTCTACTGCCAAATTCGTTGAAGGATCAATACATGTAATTTCCATGCTCTATTTCATAGTTGGGTGTTTCATTGACGAACACAATGATGAATTCCATCTTGGGATTCTTGTCCACCTTTTATCCAGGTTAACCACCTTCAGTAATATTTGATTATGCTAGTTTTATTGTTGATAGTATTCATTATCAGTTGACAAATTTGAAAATAGAGGGAGTGTTCAAATATACCTCCTACCTTTTTCATATGTTCTTATACTTCCAATCAGATAATTTTCCTATCACTCTTCAAAAACTTGACATAAAATCAAATCCTCTATCTGTCATTTTTTGGACATCATTACTCAGGAAAGAATGTACAGATTTCAGTTATTCAGAGTTTTTAGAGTTATTTTTACATCCAGTGATCACCATGTTGAGCAAGGCAGAGTAGCCTAGAATAAATGAGGAAATGAAGAAGATATTGTAGTTATCAGAGCAAAGTAAGGTTGGTGACTGGTATTTATATGAGAAATATACTGAAATCAGAGTCTTTGGGTCAAACTTGTTGCCTTACAAGCTTCCCAAACATCCTTCAATGAGGATATTTTCCTTGGAGTATAAGAGGCAGATCCTAAAATCTGATTCAATAAATTTCATGGCAGCTAAGAAGAAGATCCAATTCAAACTTAAAAATAAAATTGGGCCATTCATATGAAATCACAGGGATGCAGAAAAAGAGGCAGCTAATCAATCAGTGGAATATAAATTTGAAGAGAGTTTCCCTTAAAACTATGATCCATAAGATATCTGGAGCAAGCAAAGGGTAAAATGAAATTTAATGCCCTTTATACATGAAGCTAAACCATAAATAGAAAAGTTTTTCAATAAGCTTGAATGGACTGAAAACACCTTAATAGATGCAGTAAGAAAAGGTAATACTAGTCATACCTTAGAGACTGCAAATCAACCAGAGAAGTCCACCAAGAGAATAAGAGAAGAAGGTGCATATGTGGCAGAGACTACAAGAGAAACAAAGTTCAAGATCATTTATAAAAAAAGGCCAAAAATTAGATATAGCAGGTAAAGGAAACGTGACAATAGGTGTTGAAGAAACAGAGCCTTTAAATACCAACACAGGTTTGCCAAAGACAAATGTAGTTACTCTAATTATCAATGAGCCAAATCAGAATGAAGAAATCAATAATGAAGACACACAACTGATGGAAAGACAACAAAGCATGGAGTCTTCTTCCTCACAAGCAGCTAAGGAAATGGATTTTGATATTAAGGAGAAATATAAGCAAATTAAACTGAAGAATGAGGAAATCAAAACTGAAATTTACTCTCAGTTCTTGAAACAAAGCCAGGTAATCAAAACATATTCCTATCAGCATTTTATTACTCAAGTAAAAAATTGATTATGTCAATATTGTAGCCCACAGTACCAGTTCCAAAGACAGTTGTTGACTATAAGAAAGTTTATCTAGAAGTAGCTACAGACATAATCCATGGATTAGATCAAACAGATTTTCACAGGAAAACCTCAGAGATGTTGTATTCCACAGTTACAACAAAAGCTATGAGTTCTCAAAAGATAGAAGATACCATCTCTAACATGCAATATCAAATGAATATGGAAAAAGCTTCATTGTATGCTAAGGATCTAAGGATAAAAGCCGTAGAAGAATTAGTATTGCAAGTAGGATATGATCCTACTAATGTCAAAGAAGCATAAGAATTGGTTAAAAAGAAAAATGAGGATATAGCAGCCTTAAAGAAATAGATCAAACTTCCTCAAAGTCAACATCCTCAAACAAAGGGAGTCTTACAGAAACAGAAGGAAAAAGATGAAATGATGAGTTTAATTCTTCAGTTGATAGCCCAGATTAAGGAAATGGAAATACAGATGGAAAAACTTGTCCAAGAAAAGGAGACAGTAAAAGAACCAGTGATTCCTACAGTCATCCTAGTTATCACTACAGCAGTGCCTTCCACTTTAGGAGAAAAGTTGGCATCCAAAGAACCTCTAGCCACTACAGTGCAAGTGACTTTTTTCACTACATCTGCCACTAAATCATCTACCACAACAGTACTGCCTACAGATGATTCCAGAAAGATAGTAAAAGAAATGGAAGAGATGTCTCTGAAGACAAATGAGATTAACATATTGAGAAAAATGGTTGAAAATATTGAAAAGTCAACTAAATTAGCTCAAGTAAATGCTAAGACACATCAAAAAAATGCCAACAGATTGAGTAAAGAGCTAAAGAAGTTGAAAAAAGAATTAACTCTCAAGGATCATATATCATACATCAAAAATTACCTTTGGAATAATATTATTGAAGCCATCCATGATGTATGGCCTTTAATTCAGGTAATTTTTGAGCAAAGAGAATTTTTGCTAGCAGCCCAAGCAGAAATTCAAAAGACTCAAACTGATTTCGCTAATGAACCTGAACAAGCAGTAAGGCTTATCAATTTCCTTAATAGAAAGAATAGATAGGAGTTGGAAGAGCTCAAAATAATAGACATAACTGTTACTATCCTATAAATTAGGAAGGTCACAACAAAGAGAAATTTGATGAGACAACTTGAAGAAAAATTTGAAGGTATGAATAATGCCATAACTAGATCTATGGTTAAGTTCAAAAATCTGAGAAAAAAAGGACTTCTTGATATCATGGTTATTAATGATAAATTAATTCCTCAAAACGACTATGATAAAAAGATAAGAGAATTTTCCAAGGAACAGGTAAATAAGCCAACAGGTCAAGGTATCACCACAGGAAAAGTGTTACTGCAGATTTTTGAAGATTTAGTTTACTTACAGTATGAGATCAAACACCTATTTGTCATCAAGCGAACCTTTCCTAGATATACCGAAGTTGATGAGAATTTTAGGAAATTAAAGAATATTCAGATTTCTAAAAATGAGGATTGGCAGTCACTTACTGATTTGTTATGAAGGATAAAAGCAAGTAGGTTAAAAGAAGAAAGAAAATTGTTTTCTAAATTTCAGTCAAAACATATTTTTATTTAAAACAGTGAACAGTTTTTGACGACGGGTTAAAGAGTATCAGTTAAAGAGTATAAGTGAATAAAGAGTATCTGAGAAAGAGTATCATACAAGGCAAGTCAGATTTCAGAAAATATCTAAAGGCCAGCAAGGAGGAGACCAAGGTAGCCAGCTGCTTTATCCTGAAAACGGTTTTTATTTCTTATGGATAAAATAGGATAGCTTGTTGATTTGTTAAGCAGTTGTCTCTATTTTTATTGTAAAGATATTTAATTCTCCTAAGATAATTCCTAGAAGTCTTATAGGATATTTGTTAAAACATTATGTATTAATACTTCATATTTAGAAGTATTTTTGGGTGGAATAAAATTTCTAGGATTGTTATAGTCATTTCTTCTTGGACTTTAAAGCTTTTGTGTTTCAAAACTTCGAGTAGTAGGCTGGATCAAAGAAAATTGGCATCATACTTCAGGATTCATGTGATGAGCTATTTGGAGTGAAGTATTTTGTTCACTTGTCATTGTTTCCTTTCTTTGTTACATGTATCCATTTATGTTTATGCTAAATCTGAATGTATAAGTAGGAGTATTACTACAGGATTTGTTAAAAGCACCCTGTTTTTAACTAGTTATCATTTATATGTTTTCTTCTGATTTCCAGTGTAGGGAATTCTTAATTTCTCCCTCTCTCATTTGACCTCTCCTACTACTTCCATTTTCTGGATTAAAGGATTCTTAAGTGCCCTTTATCCTGATCACACCACCTCACAAAAACAACTTTCCAAGGTCTCCAAGGGTTATCTATCTTGCCCTAAAGACATTTGACCTTTTTCCCCTTGATCGTAGTCTTGTTTGCTTGATTTTGATTCCATAGCCCAATGGAAAAATATATTTCCCACTATGCATCCTTTCAAGTGATTTTTCCCACCAAATTTACCAAAACCAAACCAAAGCTGCACTTTCATAACTAGCCTAACATTTTACAAATTAAACAGAGTTAAAACTTAAAGAGAGAGCCCTCTTTGTACCCTAGGAAGGCTAGATCCTAGAGTTTGAAGTAGGTTTGTGGTTACCTCTATAATTATTTTACTAAAAACCAAAATTACACAACTTAAGAATTACTAGAGTGATAACAGCTACCATTATTTTTCTCAATGGATCCGATAATCAATACCCCAGAAGCACCTCTGAACTTCTTTTTATTTTCATGTCCCCCTCTTCTTCTCATGCCAACCAAGATCCATCTATTCTTGAAATATGTGATTCTCAGCATGGCCTCTGGGAAGCAAATCTTCCTCTAGAAAAATAGTCTCTTTCGCAAGGGCTCTACATAGACTCTTTCAAACTCATGAGGCCCAAGTCTCCAGTGGATCTAAGATTCAGTCTACCAGCATCTTGGCTCAAGCAAGAGAATTATTTATTTTGTCTCTCCTTCCTTTTGTTAAAATAGTTAATAAACTCCCACATGCAAAATTAGACAATTAGTTAAGTAAATGGTGAGTAAGTCAAGTTGTGTAATAGATGAATTTGGTAAAGTGAGTTGGAGAGTCAGTTAAGTGAGTGATTGTCAAGTCGAGTTATGTAAGTGTGTGCATGTCAAGATAGTCATTATTCGAGAAGGATAAATACCCTTCACTAGGTTCATTTTATTCAGTGGGTGAGATTGAATTTTGTATGATTAATATAAGAGCCACAACTCATGTGTGTTTTGTGTGTGAAATACTTGTGTTATTTGTGCCTTATCTCTTCTGCCTTTCCAATAAATTGGTATCAGAGCTCAAGAAGGATCACAAGATGCATGGGGCATGTCGAGCCAGAGAAAAGGGCCAAGAGCAAAAGGCCAGATATTTTTTTTTCTTAATTTTCAAAATCGTTGAACGGATAAGGAATGCGCATGTTTGCACTTTTTTAATGCAAAAAGTGCATAGATCCATAACTATTTAGTTGAAAAATTGTGCAAATATCTTTAAACTTATGATTTGAAAAAAAATTGTTTTACTATGCTATTAATTGTGTTTGTGGGTGCACAATCTGGTTTTACATTAACAGAGCCAACAATCGTGTCCAAAATGTCAACAAGTACTACGTATGCCTGCCACCGTCAACAAATTTATTGGTTGGAGGATTTAATTCTTTTTAAAAAGCCATATACTTGTGATTGATTAAAAATGGATTTCATATAAGTATGATTTTTTAAGGATTTGGAAGGAGTATTGACATTTAAAAAGGGATTTTATAAAAGAAATTTATATAAATATTTAAAAAAAAAAGTATTTTTATAATATTTATTTTTTAAAGGCTGTTAATTTTTTTTTTAGAAAGAGAGGTTTATCATAAAAAATTTTAATAATCTTTTTTTTTTTAAAGGTTTATTATATAAAAAAAATAGGGTTTTATTGAAAGTTTATTATTTAAAAAGAAAATAAGAGCTTTGCAAAGCCTTATAAGGGGATAAATTTAGGGTTTTATTAGAAAAGTGATTTTTTTGAAAAAATATGGCCACATCGAGTTTCTAGCCACAACTTCCTTATTTCACAGGGAAATATTATGATGTGTGGGCCAATAAAATGGAGATGATGTCAAAAGTGCATGATATTTTTTTATCATCTCAGGTTTAGGTTTGAAGAACCTCATAATGATGCAGAAGAATGAGCCCTGAGTAATGCAGAGACGAAACAATGGAAGAAAGTGAAAAGGAATAATGCACAAGAGTTGCTTCTTATCCAATACGGAGTCGACCAAGCAGTGTTCTAGAAGATAATGATCACGTCTTCAGCAAAGGAAGTATGGGAAACTTTTGCGACAATCTATCAAGGTATGGAAAAGTTCAATATTGTTAAAGTGCATAATAGTAGGAGAGATTTTGAAATTATACAAATGAAGGAGACATAGGAAATCAATTCTTTCATGAATCAGGTCATGTTTGTTTTAAATCAGTTAAAAATCTATAGTGAAGAAATTAAAAATCAAACAGTGATTGAGAAGGCCCTTAGATCTTTGTCTACCAAGTTTAATGTTGTGGTAGCATCCATAGAATAATACAATGATTTGAAAAAAATAATAGTTAATGAATTGATGGGATCACTTCTATCGCATGAGGCAAGGATAGATAGAAATAAGGATTCCACTTCAGAAACTACTTTCAAAAGTCAAGTTTCTATTTCAAAAGGTCGAGGCAGAGGCCTATCGAGAGGCAGAGGACGAGGCAAAAGCTATGGTGGTCAGAGAGATGGCCGACAAGGTCATGAACATCAAAGTGGAAGGAGTAGCAACAAAAGCTTCCATAAAAATCAAAGGTTTGACAAAATCAAAGGTAAAATGTTATTATTGCAATAAATTCGGTCACTATGCTCATGATTGTAGGAAGAAGATAGTTGATCAAGGAAATCAGAGAGCTAATGTTACTACAGAGAATACTAACTCCATGTTCCTAGCATGCAACAATATGCATGAATCGTCTGATAAGGTGTGGCTATTAGATGGTGGTTGCAGTAACCACATGACATGCAATAAGAATTTGGTTACAGAATTAGATCAATCTGTGAAGACAAAGGGAAATTTGGGGACTAAAAATACTATGGATGGAAAACTAGGGGTCAACATTCTGACCAAGTAGGGGGATCCAAAGACAATATTAGAGGTATATTATGTTACTGGTCTCAAACACAATTTGATAAGTGTTGGTTAATTGATGCAGAAAGGATATAGAGTTATTCGGGGGCAAGACTGTGTTATTTATGACAAACCACCAAGAAAGAAGCTGATAGGAAAGGTACAGATAACAAGGAACATACTCTTTCCTCTAATTATGAACTATAATGATCAAGAGAGTTCTTTTATAGTTGCAAGTTCTAATGGTTACTGGTTATGGAACTTTCGGTTTGGACAGTTACATTTTTCCGGTTTAATATTGTTGCAGCAGAATTAGATGGTCGAAGGATTACCTCCCATCAAAGAACCTACTAGTACTTGTGAGTGTTGCATATTGGGAAAGAAACACCGTGAAATTTTTCTAAAGGGATTTTCATACAGAGCAAATAGACCACTTGAGTTGGTGCATACAGACTTGTGTGGACCTATGAGGACACAGTCGATTGGTGGAAGTTGCTACTTTCTCACTTTTATTGATGATTATAGAAGAAATATTTGGGTTTACTTCTTGAGGTAGTAGTCTGAAACTTTTGAAAAGTTCAAAGAGTTCAAAGCCTTAGCATAAAACCAAAGTGATTGGTAGATCAAGGTATTGAGATTATATCGTGGTGGAGAATATGATTCAAAATCATTCCATGAGTACTACAAACAACATGGAATCAGAAGACAATTTACAACAAGATACACACTGTAGCAAAGAGAAAAAACATAACAATCATGAACATGACAAGGAACATAGTGAAAGTAAGAAACTTGTCTAATGAGTATTGGGAAGAACTAGTTGCATGTGTAGTTCATGTGATAAACAGATCTCCTACAAAGAGAGTGATGAACAGAGTACCATAAGAAGCATGGTCGGGTATGTCATGCAACGTATCCTATTTCAGAATTTTTGGATGTGTAACCTATGCACATGTTCCTATGAGGATAAGAGGAAAATTGGATGATTAAAGTGAAAAATGCATATTTATTGGTTGTAGTGAGCAGTCAAAAGCTTACAAATTGTATAACCCTATCACCAAGAGGACAATAATCAACAGAGATGGTATTTTCAAAGAAAAAGAGTCATGGAATGGGACTGTAGACAAACCAGTCGATTCACAAGAACAATTGATGGAAGAGGATGATGTAGCAGAAAATGAGTCGGAAGAATCAAAAGAGAGAACACCAAAGACAATCACACTAGCAAGGACTCTAATATTTTCAGAGCATCATGGATCTTAAAGTAGATGAATAAACCATAATTCTCCAAGCATCCAATCAAGTAATGAATCAAGCAATGGTAAGAAAAATATGAGAATTTTACAATATATATATGATGATTTTGATGTTAGTTCAAATTTTTCATTGTTGTCATTCCAACCTTCTTTGTTTGAAGAAGAAATCAGAGATGAAAATTGGGTGCAAGACATGGATAAAGAAATTGAAGCTATTGAAAAGTATGATACATGGGTTTTGGTTAATTTACCAAAGCATAAAAACCTCATTGGTGTGAAATGGGTGTACAAGAAAAAGTTGAATGAGAAAGGTGAAATTTATATATTTAAAGCAAGACTTGTAGGAAAAGGATATTCGCAAAAACCAGGAATACACTTTGGAGAAACATTTTCTCTAGTAGCCAGATTGGATACTGTAAGAGAAGTTCTAGCAACAATAGCTTAGAACAAGTGGAAAGTATATTCTATGGATTTCAAATCATCCTTATTGAATGAAATTCTAGAAGAAGAAAATTATGTGCAACAGCCTCCAGGTTATGAGGTTGAAGTTAAAGAAGATAAAGTTTACAGGTTGAAGAAATCACTTTATGGACTGAAGCAAGCACCTAGAGCATGGTATAGCATAATCGACAGTTACATGATTAAGAATGGTTTTTCAGAAGCAACATTGAGCCTACATTGTACACAGAGGTAAATGAGCATGGACATATTTTGATTTTTTTCCTATTTGTTGATGACATGATTTTTAAAGGTGATATTGAGCTAGATGAATTTAAAGCAGCCATGATGAAAGAATTTGAGATGAAAGATATTGATCTAATGAAATATTTTCTTGTCATTGAAGTTGAACAATCTGAAAAAGGTATTTTTATTTTCCAAAGTATATATTCTAGAGATTTTTTAAAAATATTTAGCATGGATAATTGCAAATATGTACCTACACTAGTTGCAACAGGTACAAAGTTAAGTAAGGTTGATCAAGGATATGATGTCAATCCAAATTTATTCAAAATTTTGGTTGGAAACCTAATGTATCTCATGACTACTAGACCATATATTATGCAAGGAGTGATTTTTATTTCCATATTTATGGAGACTCCAAAAGACACACATTAGAGTGCTGGAAAAATAATTCTGAGATACATAGAAGGAACTAGAGATTGTGGAATAATTTATGCAAGTATAGAAAAGAAATATTTGATTGGTTACACAAACAGTGATTTTGCATGAATTTTGGACGATGGGAAGCGCACTTTTGGTTGTGTGTTTCATCTTAGTTCAGGTGTGATAGTGTGGGCATCTAAGAAGCATCCTATTGTGACACTATCATCAACATAAGAAGAATATGTAGCAGCAACATCAACATCATGTCAAGAAGTATGGTTAAGAAGAGTATTGGATGGAATCAAGCAGAAACAACAATGATCATCAAAAATATATTGTGAAAACACTTCAACGACTACGCTATCCAAGAATAGTGTGTTTCATCAAAAGAGAAAGCATATTGATACTAGATATCACTTTATTAGAGAACTTGTGAGCAATGGATAAGTTCACTTGAAGCCTTATAAATGTAGTGATCAGTTGGCTGATATATTTGCAAAGCCATTAGAAATAGATGTGTTTGATTTTCACAAAAGAAACTTGGGTTTTGTAAGCCTAGCTGAGACATAGACCAACATGCATGTTTGAGTTTTCATGAGTTAATGTTTTAGTTTAGTGGTCTTAATTAAGGGGGGTGTTAAAATATTTAATTAACTCCCACATGTGAAATTAGACAATCACTTAAGTAAGCATTAAGTAAGTCGAGTTGTGTGATAGATGAATTTGGTAAAGTGAGTTAGAGAGTCAATTAAGTGAGTGATGGTAAAGTCGCATTATTTAAGTGTGTGCATGTCAAGCTAGTCGTTAGTTAAAAATGATAAATACCCTTTGTCGGGTTCATTGTATTTAGTGAGTGATATTGAATTTCATATGATTAATAGAAGAGTTGCAACTCGTGTGTTTTATGTGTGAAATATTTTTGTAATGTGTGAACTATTATGCCTTTCCAACACCTTTGATATCTTTACCTAATGCTTCAAGCCCCTTTTATGTGCTCTCAAATATATAATTATATAAACCTCAAAAATCCAACTCAAAATTGATCGCTCTGTCTTCTCTGAGCCTCAGCCAACCTATAGAAACAACCGAGAGAGAATCATCGTAGTTTTATCACAAATAGTGTGAATTGTTGATGATTTTTAAGTTGAGGATTTCGATGGTATATTATGGAAATACCAAAACACATAGAAATAGCTTCGATATTTGCGTATTTCAAGAGATTAATTTGTGTGTGGATTTCTTAGAGATGTGATTTCTTGGGATGTGTGTATGAATTTACTAGAGATGGAATTTCTTGGGATGTGTGTGGATTTCTTAGAACTAATCACCTCATCTCAAAGGTAGCATCCTTAAATCCAATAACAAATTTCAGGATCTCCAAGATTATGAAATGGGGAAAAAATGATAAGGGAGACAAGGCCAATGGTTCCAAAGACATCCCAATGAATAAAATAAAAATGTGAGAACGATGATCATTTGATCAGTTACGAGACGATGAAATACTTTCCTATGTAGAGGAAGTATAAAAAGCTATCTAGGGTAGCAAATTTACAAAGGAAACATGCCTAGATCTACACAAAAATGAATGGAATGCATCAGATCTACACAAAAAAGAAGGGAATGCATTGAATATGGAGGAATCAGTAGAGAAACTAGTGAACCATCAAAAATAAAAGCCTCAAACTTCAACTAACAATATTGAGTCCAGGGAGGTAAGAATTACAGAAGGGTGTCTGGCCGTTCACCTTAGTTAATTCAAAGAATGGTGTTCAGAAAGGAGGACAAGACACGACGGAGGAAAAGCATCAAAGATAATCTATAAAAAAAAATGAGATCATGATCAATTCAAGGCCACTTCAAACCATCTCGGAGGTATTCTTGTCCACCTTCAAGTCTTCTAAAAGAAGCTTCTCACTGGTATATGAGAGGCATGAACAACAAATGCAAGCACATGCTTCTAAAATGAAGAATCATAAAGTACATGCCATCTATTGTTGTATTTCAATAAAAAAAATGATTGATTGATAAACTCATAGAATAGTATAAAACGTTGGAAAATTTGTGGGGCTACGACTTTGGGTGCAATCAACATGGCTCGTATATTTTAAATCCTTTGGAATAAACAAGAAGTATTGTTTTAAAATTGGACTACAAACAAAGGCTCTCTCTCATGTACTTTTAGCTATTTAGGTTTGAGGGAGCATGAGCATTTAACTACTACCCATAGCCCTCCATTCTCGGGGAGAAAGAAATACTAGGTTTATAATATGAGCGCTTCGGATTTATGTTTGGTTTATAATATTAGCCCCTTGTGTTTAATATTATTCAACCATGGGAAGTCATTGTCAACCAAGGTCCAAGGCCACATTGTGACAAGAATTGTCTCAATATTAAAATAAACTATGGTCAACCATATTTATTGTATGGTTTATAATGTTTATCTTAGGGTTATACACCTTAGATTTATAATATTAATCCCTTGGGTTTAATATTATTCCCTTGGTTCCTAATCCTTTGTGGTTTTATTATTAAAACCGTACAGAGATGACATGCAATCTTGAATCTGTAACTATATAAAACAAGTAGAAACATTGAATTAAATTATAATTACTTATGTATAATCTAAATGATTTTCAAAATCATTTCATCCGCTATAAGTGAATTGAAGGGCTTTGATATTAATCCAACATTTTTTTCATTCAATCATTCTTCCAAACACATGGCAAGGATCCTGCACTATTGCAATACATATTGATCAAAAATTACCTCAATGATTATCTTTGAAACTCTTGGTTGTCATCATTTTTTACATTTTTACTTTAAGGGTTGATCCAGTGAATCCTTCATGTAGATTTCGGTTATGCATCCATTTCCTACTATGGTAGGTTGAAATTTAACACTTATCCATGCATAATTATTAAAAAAAAATAGCATTTCCCATTCATGGATTTTGTGAAACACTTTGAAAAATGTCTTGAAATCCATTCTAAAACATGCCTCTGATTACCTGAAACAAAACCATAACTCATGAAACTCTAACCCAATTCCTTTGCAAATTCTTAATTAGTTTCATTAATATTTGGCTTTCCTTTCTCAAATGCTACAATACCAAGTTTAGTACAATAAACTACACAAATAATAATTCCTTGACATCTTGAGTAAACATATATACATATAGGCCACTCTTAGTATTCATTTTCAAATAGCCAATCAGATTCTAGATAACATAAGCATAAACCAAAATTTGATGCTTACAACAATTTGAATTTCTGCTTTTTATTTTATGCTAAAGCTATACTACAATTTTAGGACAATGAAAATTATACCTTAAGAGATATTCAACTCCAATCGTTGAGAATATGATCCTTCTTTGATTCCTAAACCAACTAATTTGAACCATCTGGTTTTCCACCCAACCATATCCAAGCAGAACATCTCTGCATGTGTTGTGGTAAAACACAACCCCCCCCATTTTTCACTTATAAATGAAAAATGGGGACCCTTTTAATCAATCACTTGGTAATATTATAATTTGATTTTGAAAATGAGGAAAGGCTTAAATGATTTCGACTCGTCCTTATCTGTTTATCCAAATTTGTTTGACGTCATTTGGATTAGTTATTTGTGAATTACACTTGCTTGAATATTGGATATGTTTTAGCCGCTTTGGCCTTTTATTTGTGTATATTATCCCATTTGTTTTATTTTATCTTTTTTTTTAATACATTGTGAATATTTATTGCAGAGCCCCTTCATTTTTCAACTCCCTTCTTACTCGCATTTCAGCGAATTTTTTACTTTTTGATCTTTATCGCTTGGCTCACGGGTTTTCAATCATGTTTGTTTTGATCATATTTTTTCACACCTTTATTTTGGTCATTCCGATTGACACTTTTTGGGAACCTCTTCGCAATATTTTTAGTTCATGAAATATTTTTTATATTGGTCACAAAAAAGCGATGTGGCACCTTTGGTTGCCACATCACCTCGCATTTGGCATTTGATTTCACTAATTAGCATCCCGTCTACTTGGTTTGACGTTGAAATCACAAAAAAGGTTGTCATGAAATGATTTCATACTTTTGGTCACCACATCCCATTGAATGTTGGGTTACGTTGATTATTTCACTCTCATTCTTGATTTGATACCTACTCTGATAAAAGCTAGACTATGAATTGACCATATTATAAATACATTTTAAATATAAATTATATATAAATAATTAATTTAAAATATGTATATTATAACTTATATACTTTGTAAATATACTTTAATTTAATACTAAAATAATAAACAAATGTAAATTAAAATCCACTATACATATAGACTCACTAACCCATTATATTGTACTTGAAAATAAAATATATAAAAAACAAATTTCTTTTTATTATTATAATAATATACATATTTGTAAAGAGTTATCAACCTGGCTCTATATCATATCTCTTTAAATAACAAAGTTACTTTTTATTTAAACACATACAATGTCTACAATGAACGAACGTTACACTTTTACATTTGTGTTAAGACATGAAAATATACATATGATCAAGCAATTATGGACACATTTATCATGACACATAGGTTTAACTATGAAAATTATATTTTTTTTGAGTTCTTTTGGTCAAATAATAATGATTTAATTGTTTTTTTTGTAGAAATTATCTACTATAAATTCACAGTAGAGAAATCGAACTTATATTTCGCTCATGAAATCCATAGAAGACAAATCGAACTTATATTTCGCTCATGAAATCCATAACAAAAGTAGAAAAATTATCGATATCATTCAATGAGCATGCATTGTGAAGATAATAATTTATTCAAGAAAAAGATTTCGTGGCAATCTTCATCAAGATTTTGTAGCAGAAGCAATCATACATCAAGTAAATAAGGGGATTGACGGAAGTCAGAGGAGGACGCTACACAAGAGGTCAGGACCCAACATGTGGGATTCTCTATTATCATCCAGTTTTTGCTTATGAACTACTATTTTTCACAGAGAGAGTGATTGTAGAGATTGAAAGAGGTTTTTTTTGCTAAGTTTAATTACTTAGCATTATTGTAGGCAGTGAGATTATAGGTCTGAAATACTTAAGGACTATGCATTTTGTAATAAGATTTTGCATAGTTTAATGAATTTCCATTCTTTCGTACTATTACGAAAATGATGATTTTTTATATTTCTGTCCAAATTTCATAATTAATTTCGATTTTTATTTTAAATAATATTTCTTGTTGATATCTAATACTATTGTTGGTTCAATCTTAATATGTTGTTGAACTTTTGTAGGAGCTATTTCCAAAAGGCAGAATAAGATCAAATAAATAATGAATTCATTGAAGTATATATGAGATAAATGATAACCAAATGTATTTTAATTTTTTTCTTTCATTGATTAATATGAACTATTTCTCTTAATTAATGGAAACCACATGGTGAATTCATTCATAAACTAGTCCTCCCCCCTGTTTTAGTTAATTTTCTCTCGGATTAGGAGAGGGTTATCCCATTCTATTTCTAGCTAGGATTTTTTTTATTTTTTTTAAATTAGTTTTTCATTTGTAGATTAATTATGCATTCATTCCTCTTTAAAAAGGGAGACTCATTAAGGTGTGGTTTGATGAAACCCTCAAATTGATCAAACCTTAATATTGATCTAATTCTTTAATTTTTATCATTAATAGATCAATAAAAGGATTTGTAATTTATTGTACATGTTGTATATATCAGTTTGGTCATTTTTAAAGATTGTTCAATTTAGTTTTTTTTTTTTTTTTTTTAACAAAAATGATTATAGCTTAATACTAAAACCTTGACTTCAATGCCTTAGATTGGATTACAAAATTTGGAACCAAAGTCCAATTTTCCTCATCTATGAGGAACTCTATTACCCAGATACTTATATGCTGGTGCTTTGTACATTTGGTAATCGAATCAATCTCCGAGATTTTCCCTAAATTGTGAATACAGACAAACTACTGCAATAAACTGCAATAAAACATGAGGACCAGAAACTAAGGGATGGGATCCCACTCTTGGTCCCCGTCTATTAAAAGAGTGCCAAGAGAAACAAGAACAACTTTATTGGCTTCCAAATGTGCGTCCTTGTTATTTTCCCACAAAACATGGAATAATTTGCACTTTGAAGAGATATAACCAGTTTTTTAATTCTTGTTACCATTCTTGCTAGCCTGAGGTCCTGAGGAACAATGTTGTCCACAATACTTTTTATTAAGGATTGGGAGTCACCAAGAACATTCGCTTCTTTGATGCTGAATTCCTTGACTTGCTTGAGGCCTTGCAGTAGTGCCAGTGCTTCTGCTTGAGTGTTGGTGTTATGGCCCAAGCCACAGGCATAACTATGCTCAATTTTTCCCTCTAGATTCTTGATGACACCTCCTGCCCCGGCTTTTTTGGGATTGTCTTTGGCAGCCCCGTCGAAGAATAAAGTATAAATAGACTGCTTATTGATCCAAGTGGAGAAATCATTCTCATTAAGTCTGATTTTCCATTCTTTGTTGATCTTACTCTACCTTACAACCACAGGAAATTGAAGGCCCATCATATAGCCCCACTCCAAATCCTAATCGCTTAATTTTTTTTCCTCAAGTTGTTCGCCCAAATTTTCTTTCAGTAGGCTCTTGATCTTGGCCAAGATTATCTTAGCATTTTTCATTTTTCCTTGAAATATTCTCTTATTTATTTCCATCCATATTTGCGAAAAAAAAATCTTTGGCAAGGAAAGCCAGGCGGCCTTAAAACTATCATTGTTTAGGAACCCTCTCGGATAGTTGTGCAACCAATTAGTAAATAGATCTCGATGGAGGAGGGGGTCGCAACATTATTTACCCAAGGTCCCAGTGCCTCTCCCCAGATTTATTTAGCGAAATTACAGTCCAGCATTAGATGGTTGGCATTCTCCTCATTTTCAAAGCAAATCAAGCACCTAGAGGGCCCATGGAATCCCCTTTTCTTAAGCCTATCCTCTGTCAAAATTCTGTTATGGAAAATGAGCCAAATGAAGAAATCGATTTTCAGGATGATCTTCTGTCTCCACAATCCTTTCCAAATCACTGGACAAGGCAAGATGTGTGGTAATTCCTTCAGTTGAGCATATTCCTGCGCCATCGTGTAGCTCCGAGAGCAAGAGCCCCACTCTCTCTTGTCTTGCCTCCTTGCATGGATCGGGGCCTTGCCTTTCAGATTTGAGACAAAATCATTCCAGTCTTGCTTCAATTCTGGTAGAACCTCCAGCTGCTCCCAATTTTCCCATTCTCTGCCTTCCCAGCACAAAATATCCCATAACGTGTTCAAACTTGAGCTCAAATTTTATATTCGCAGCTCATTTAGTTCTAGGGTATCAGCAAGAGGGGCCTCATTCATGATACTGTCTTCCCAAATTTGTATCTGTTTTCCATTTTCGGGAATCTGGTAAGCATGTTGTTAAATCAATGGGATAGCCTGCATACATAGCTTGTGCAATTGTGATCCAGTTTTTTTAAGAGGATCTCTTTCCATACTTCATTTCCTTTTCCCACTGAAGTATTTCTTCCACGGAGATTTTTGAGCCCATCCTGGTTTCGTAGTGATTTGCCTCCATATAATATGTGCCCCTAGTGCAATGTTTTGGGTGCGCATATCTTTTAAATTTAGTCCCCCTTCCATTAATGGATTGGTGACTTTGTCATAGCTAACTAGAGGGATTCTCTTTTCATTTTTCTTACCTCCTTTCTAGAAGAACCTTCTAATGAGCTCTTCCATTTTTCTGAGAATGAAAATAGTAGCTAACAAAATAGAAAATTGAAATAGGAATAAACTATTAAGGAAATATTTGATTAGCACTGTCTTCCCTGCTAGATTGAGCCATGTGAATCTCCAGGCCTAAATCTTGATCTTAAATTTTTCTAACAGTTAGAGCCATTATTTTCTAGTGGACATTTTTTGGAAGATAGGAAGGCCCATATACGTGAATGAATTCCAAATGGTGGAGCCAGAAAAACCCAAGCACCTAGAGATAGCGTTGAGAGCACTGATATAAATATTCCAACCATAAATATGGAATTTCCACTCATTTAACTTACCGTCCGTAGCTTCGCAGTAGTTATCCATAACTTCTTTAAACCTTGTAGAAGAATGCACTGAGGTTGCGCCCAACAATAGAGAATCATCGGAAAACAAAGCATGGTTTATGTTCTTAACTCCTCTGGAAATGTTTAGGCCCAGCATCTCCTGGTCCAATTGCTTATTTTCCAGATAGAAGCTTAGAAAAGAGGCTTGTAGTACAAAGAGGAGAGGGGAGAGAGGACACCCTTGACGAAGCTCTCTTGTTGCTTTAAAGAACTCTGCGACTCGCCCATTCACCAGAGGGGCAAACCAAGGCTCGGAGATGCAGGCTCAAATCCAATTAATGAACTCAAGCCCAAACCCAAACTTGTGTAAGACATCAAAAAGGAACTTGTGTCAAACATGATCAAAACTGTTAGATAGATCCAATTTAACCACCATTCCCTTTTATTTTTGTTGCATTCTTAAGTGAATCACCTCTTGCACAAGGATAATATTATCCACAATCTTCCTCCCATGAACAAAAAATCATTTTTTTTTTGGGATGATATCTTGAAGAATAACATTCAATTTTTTGGCTATCACCTTGGTTATCAGCTTGTAACCTATGTTGCGTAGAGAGATAGGTTAGAATCTGTTAAAAGCACTCGCTCCCTTTTTGTTTGGAATAAGGGCAAGAAAGGTTGTGCTCGTGCTACCCCTAATTTTTTGATAGACTTGTGACTTAAATACCATCTTGTGCAAATCATTTTTCACTATATGCCAACAAACTTGAAGAAATCTAGCCGTGAATCCATCCTGAGCGGGGGCTTTGTCTAGCTCCATAGAAAATAGAACAACCATTATTTCCTTTCTAGTAACCTTTGCTTCCAACTGCTGATTCATCCTGGAGGTTATCATGGAAGGAACCATTTCCAAGGACTTAGAATTCTGACCCAAAACATTTTCTTCACTGTAGAGATTTTTAAAATGAGTGAAAGTTTCCCTTTTAATGCTCTTGAAGTCATTGTCGGTTATGGATTCTTCCTTGATTTCTGAGATGGAGTTGAAGCTTCTTCTCACTTGGGTTTGTTTATGTAAGAAGGAAGTGTTTCTATCTCCCACTTTTAGCCAAGTACTGTGAGACTTTTGTCTCAGTAATTCTTCCTCATGTAGACAGGATTTATGGAACTTTTGTTGAAAAT
The DNA here is from genome assembly GCA_034641835.2 of Pinus albicaulis. Taxonomy (NCBI): domain Eukaryota; kingdom Viridiplantae; phylum Streptophyta; class Pinopsida; order Pinales; family Pinaceae; genus Pinus; species Pinus albicaulis. Next base: position 3,513,279 of record MU968359.1, on the reverse strand, counting down.
CTGCCTCCATGTCTAGAGCTTCTTTCAAGATTTCTTCATCTTCCATCTGCAAGTGGTGGAGCTCAAGACTGTCATGGGATTTCTTCCTTTCTACCGCTAGATCAGGGAGAGTTTTGGCCCAATTTTTAAGGGCATCTTTCACTCTTCTAAGCTTTTCCTCGCACATGAAGAAAGGTGACCCCTTGATAGGCATCCTCCATCTTTCCTTTACCTTGTCCATGAAGTCCAATTTCTTGACCCAGATGGGGCTAAACCTGAATAGAATTGGGCCTAAATCCCTTTGGGCCAACAATTCCAGTTTAATAGGATTGTGATTTGAAACACTGGAGGAAAGGATATTCATCCTAGCTTCTAATCCTAAAATAAGGAAAGAAATTTGAATAATAAATCTATCTAATGTCACTACAATATGCCCAGGACTGACCCTTTTATTCGAACAAGTATACTTACCATTTGAGGTCTTGATGTCGAACATGTCCCAATCCTGAATGAGGTCCTGCACCCATTCCCTCGCCGGATCCGTGATGATCCTCCCCCATCACTTCTCAGATCCAAGTAAGGTAAGATTGAGATCACTGGAATTAATGGTGTTTTCCAAATTCTCTACATTAGACAAGTTTCTGATTAAGTCCCAATAGGCCTTCTTCTCCCCTACATTTACTGGTGAGTACAAATTAAAGAGGCTGAAAACCTCCTTAGTATCGTGATGTTGAAGCTGCAAGAAAAACTAATGAGTGTTTTGAATCTCAGCGACCAGAGTGAACTTGTTCTTACTCCAAAGAGTGCCTAGTCCACCCGAAGCTCCTCGAGATGAAATGGCCTGCCCTTCACCTTTGCTCCAAAATTTATTACTTGTTTGGAGGAAATATTTATCTTCCATTTTTGTCTCCTTGATTAGAAGAATATCTGAAGCTTCTATGCTTAATAGGCTTCTTATGGCTTCTTCTTTCATCTTGCTCCCAATTCCTCTTCAATTCTAGGAGACAACCTTCATCACTTACTTTTTTGAGTTCGATGAGATCCTTTGGAGCCCTGATCTTGATTTCTTGTCACCTTCAGAGTTCTTGCCAATAGCTTCTCAAGGGTTGGTTGGCTGCCCTGAATTTTTTCTTTGTAAGTTTCTTGCTCTCTCTTTTCCTAGGCTGGCATTCTTCCTCTTTTCAATCTTCTAGCCATTTTCTGTGATTCCCCTATCTCTCCTTCCTCATCTATTTCCTCCTACTCTTGTTCTTCCACTTCAACTTTTGCAATCTTCTCCTTAGGGATTTATGGGGTGCTTTCCCCTTGCCTCGATTATCAGGGTGTCCCTTTCTTTGGGGTCACTTTATTTTGCATTTATACCTCTTAGACTTACATTGAAGCTGATCTTAAGGGCCCAAAATTTTTCTCTTGACCCTTCGAGGGAGGATTTTGATGATCAAGAGTAGGCTGGATTCCTTTACCTTTTCGAGCCCCAGGAAGGTTTTGGGCCTGATGGCAGAATTTGTTCTCTTAACCTCCTTCCAAACTTCTTCTTTTCCTTTCTCCACCTCTCCATTACTCGAACATATCTTGGAAAAGTGTTTTTATTCATGGCATTTTCTGTACTTAAAAGGGAGATTCTCATAATCTAATTTTTGTACATGAGTCCAACTTCCGACATTGATTTTTATTGCATCTGGAAGTCCCACCTCTAGATCGACCTCGACACATATTCAAGGACATTCATATTGATCCTTATTATTTTCCTGGTCTATGAATTTTCCAAGAGAATTTCCTATATGCATCAAATACTCCTAATTCTAGCAATGCACTGGTACATTTTGAAGCCTTACCCACATAGGAACGACTGATGGAACATCCTATGCTAGATCAAAATCTGACGTCCACTTATTTATATACAGGCCCTAAGGTCCCATGAAGTAAGGCCCATTGCTAAAAATAAGATCCTTGTCCTCTTTTGAAATGAATTTAAATAGGAAGAAGTCTCTCCCCAAGAAGCACGAGGTAACACTGTGCTCGATCAATGGTCTCTAGTTTTTAACAACCCAGGCCTCCATTGTTTTGGGAGAGGGCCAAATTCCTGTAAACTGTTCCACCAGGGCACGATCCAAACAAGACAAGGAAACCTTAATCAGTCCCCCTGGTGGAAGGGAAATTGCTGGAATGTCATCCAGCTTCTTTACAAACTTGGTGGCTTCAGATTTCTTCTTTTTCGGTAGTGAAGACAACAGCATTTTGAACACTTATTCAGCGAACGGAGGGGGAGGAGGGGCCTGGGGTGAACCCAAATTCTCCATGGTTGGGAAGGAGGGTGTAACCCTAGCACCAGCAAGCAGCGCACACGGGCTCACTCAACAGGCAGCGAAAAAGCTGTTACTTGTTTAATTTAGTTTTTAATAAAATCTTACTATAGAATTAACTTTGATAAGTTAGTGAGAATTAACAATTTATTTTCACTAATAATAGAATTAGAAAAGTAATATTTAACTACATTTAATTTTATTTAGAATACTAATATTTCTTAGGATAAATATTATAACATTTAAATAATGAAATTGTTAGATTTGATTAATAATTAGTTTATATTTCAGTTAAATATATACATCTTAATTAATATTAACATGTATTTAACACAATATCATAAGACTAACAATTAATGTCAAATTGATATAGGATAAGTATGATTATGCTAGAATTAAAATCTATCAAACATGATAAGATTAATAATAAACATTACATAGAATAACTTAATTTGGTGTGGATGGATTAACTCTTAGTTTAGGATAGGTTAACTGTAGGGTATAACTTAGTGGCGGCTTGGTTGTGTCGTTAAAATAGCTTAAGGGTCATTCTCCTACCTAATCAACAAGAAGAATCGATCTGATATCCCTAACTATTGGAAACTAAAGACACATCTCAAACCAATAGGAATAGGGAAAAGGTAATTGGACCTAGTTTAACTAGTTGGAACCACCATTCAAAATGGAAAAAAAACTGATCTAAGGTCCGGACCAGGTGGTCACCCTTACAATGTTGAGACAGAGAATTTGGAGTACTCAACACCCTAGAACCCACGAATTGTAAGAGCTGACAAGAAATACAAAAATATCGCAGTAGAGAGATATACAAGGCAAGTTGAGAAAAATTAGTTTCACTTCCTCTCAATACCAGTCATGGTCAACTCCATTGGGTTGAGCTACTTATAAATTTAGATTATCATTTGGCTACCCACCAAGTCTCTCCCTCTCACAATATTTATTTATTTATTTTATAAATATCTTAAAATCTTGGAATCACAATGCACGTCCCGCCCAAGTTAGAATAGATGAGAGATAGATATAGGAGGAGAAAAAAATTATTTTCATAAAGGAGGAGTAATATGCATGCCTTATATTCCATTTAGAGGAGTGTAACTCATGCCATTAATGAGAGGTATGCATGCCTTAGCTAAGGAGAGTGTAACATATGCATTAAAGAGAGTGTAAGAGGAATATTTTATGGCATGTATTTAATGAGTGTAAAAGGAGTACGCCATTATTTTATGAGTGCATAAAATAGAGTGTAGTCTATTATTAAGAGAGAGAGAGAGAGAGAGAGAGAGAGAGAGAGAGAACTGAGAATCATAATGGAGAGAGTTGTCAAGTGATTGAGGAGATATACATTAGAGGAAATTTCAGCCTAAACGTGCCCATGAATTTTTCATGTAATTTCCATGTCACAATATTTAAAACAATCAAAATCCTTTAAATTTAAAAAGAGGTATACGTAAGTATTTTGGAGGGAAAAGGTAAAAAACTACATTTTTTAATTGTATTTTTGGCTGATATGCCTATAGGCTTACTCAAATTTCAAGTGTAGACACTCGCTAGATGCAGAATTAAATTCCACATCCCACGAGTACCCATTATGCATACTTTTCAGAAGACCAACATTGATAAAAATTGCAGACACATTAAAATAATATGTTGAACACATTGTTTTTAATGTATTTTCAATTTTTATCAATGTTGGTCTTCTAAAAATTATGCATAATGCGTACTCATTGTATGTGTAATTTAATTCTACATCCAATGAGTGTCTACACTTAAAATTTGAGTAAACCTATTGGGAGATAGGCCAAAAATACAATTAAAAAAATAGTTTCTTATTTTCCCTCCAAAAGTCATCTCTCTTATTTTATTATTTTAACTATTATTTTATTCTTTTTCCTTAGGAGGCCACTTTTAGGCTGAAATTTCCTCTAATGATTCCCCTTTAATAATAATATTGTAGTCTCATAGAATATAATAATAATATTAAGAATATTAATAATATTGAGGATGGATTTGATATTGAGCTATTAGGATTAATCAATGAAAAGTTAAGTTATTTTCCTTCAAGTATACTTGATTACCCATTTATTGGAGGCGATTTAATATTTTTGGAAAGTCATAATTGAGATGCTAGATATGACTTTCTATTTTTAGAAAGACACTCCAAAATTGTCAGGAATGAGATTTTATTAAGGAAGTTCAACCCTGCACTTCCCATGAGTGGCATTTTTATTCTAAAGAATAGCGATTCAACAACCCTAGTGCATGCATCTCTGTGCCTTGGTACTTTGAGGACTCTACGCCCTCATCTACTGTAGAGATCCAAGATTCCACACCTTGATGTTTTTAAATATTCAGGACTCGATGCCATAAACATTTCATTATAAATCAAAGGCTCCATGTCTTTATATTCCATGGATTTAGGACTCCGCACCCTAATCCTTTTATTATATATCCAAGACTCCACGTCTTTATATTTCATGGATTTAGGACTTTGTGCACTAATTTCCATGCCTTATAATCTACTATGCTTTGAAACTCTATGCTTCACCTTAATGTATTGATTGTGAGCTAATACCCATCTGATGGTTCCTTGGTAAGGTCTTCTTCCAAGACATGTACACATCGCAATATCATAGATCAAAGGAATAAAATGAATTTCATAGTTAACTTCTTCACATTTTACCAAGGATTGTTCATGACTTCCACAATCATTTTGGCTTTTGAGAAATGGCTTCCACAATCATTTATAAATCTAGCATCCTTGTTGGAAATGACCAAGTCCCCTGCCACATCATGTTTAGTATGATATTATGCGCATATAGTCATATAAATCATGTGTCATCCATAAATCACAATTAACCATATGTTCCACATAACCATGATCATCCATGGATCTATGTGTCTCAATCCTGGAAAACCATACATTTCATACATTTATGTCAAAACTAGGATACCAAAAGAGAAAAAATTGCTAATATGCTCTTAACCAAAATCAGTTTGTACACACACAACAATGAGGTGACCCAAACTAGGTCTATAGAATATAAGCATGCACATATGTCTTTCATGCATAATATTATATCATTTTATCAAAATCACCCTCTCTAAGTGCCATGAAAGCTATCTCACTAAGGAGGGACACTACATACTCCCCCTCTTGGGTTAAACTTGGCCCGAAGTTTTTTCTATAGTCATAAGATATTTAGTTCTTGTGTAGAATTTTTTTCCATATATATCACATATATTGGGGATAGAGTCAATGTTTCAAACTAATCCACCATGGTTCATCTATAAGAAAGATCCATGAGTTAGTCTCATCTCACAATAAGGCATAAATAGGAGGATGAGAAAAATGAGCAGAAAGGAAAATAACATGGAGGCCAACCTAAAATGTCAAAAAAGGCAGATTAATCTAATGATAAGAATAATTTATTAATTAAATTAAATTATTAATAAATGAATTAATTGAATGAAATGTTATTAAATTTAATATTTTATTCCAAAATAGTCGAAAGGCTAATTTAAAAAAAAAAACCTTTATTATGATTTTTAATATTTAATCTAATTCATTTAAAAAATTTATTCATAATTCTAAATGTTTTTAATAAGTTTAAAGTTTTAACAATATTGTAAGAATTCTTAACTTATTAATTTATTAGAAAAAAAAATATCAATAAATAACAAATTATTTATAAAATTTTAGTGATAAATAGATAAAGTATCATTAATAATTAATCGATGTTAGTATTTATTATTGATAATTAATGGATATTAGTATTTAGGAATTAATCTAAATAGAAGAACTAATTAAATTAGATATTATTATTATGATATGATTAATGTTTAAAGATTAAGGATAGATAAGGTTCATTAAAGGTTGCTAATAATTATTAGTCATAGTTAATAATTATTAAAGATTAAAAAATATTTGAAATATTTATGATATTCGTTATTAAAATGATTTACAAAGGAGATCGTTCTAGAGATAATATAAAGGAATAATACAATTAGGGATTAATAAATTTACAAAAAATTGATTTTAATAAGAATTAGGGGTTAAAGTAATTCAAATATTTATATAAGTTAATGATTAATATTAATTAGATTCCATGCCTTTTGTGAGAGAGGTAGGGTGGGATAATGGAAAAAAGGATATAAGGAGATATGGGGCAGAGGATGGAAGAGGAGGAAATGAGGAAAAGGGGAAGGAGAAGAAACATAATAAGAAGGATGAAGGGCTATGAAGGGAGAGGTTAGGTATGGTTGTGATTATTGTTTAAAGTTGGAATCCAATTATTTCTTGTTTTACAGCCATCATCACAGTTGAGGTTTTCGAGGTGCCTACCAATTTTAATCTCTCCCCTAAATTTCCTGTCGTGATAGTGGTCAATTCTGGCTACTAAACAAGAGTTTTGAATACAAATATGATGATTGGTTTTAATGAATTTCTCAGCCAAAGCTAAGGTTTTAAGGAAGTTATGTTTTATATAAGTAGAATGTTCTTGAATTCCTATTAAGATATATCTATTGGGCCAGAATTGTAATCTACGGATAAATTATGCTTCCCTAGACAGGTGTTAATCTAGAACAATAGGTGAAAGACTATACTACCATTTCTCCTAACTCAGAACAAATACACAGAGAGGATTGGATGCTTACCTGTTTCAGTCGCTTCCAAATGGCTCCTTCTGTCACTTCTGCTACAGGTTCAAATTCAAGCGGTTTTGTTGGTTGAATACTTCCTGCAAGAAAGAAGACCGAAACAACAGAAGATGCAATAATATAGATATCTATTCAAGCTAGTTAGATAAATCAGTTAAGCATAAAATACATTCATCAACCAAGATCTTACAATATGAAAAGTCAAAGTTAACATAGATGCATGTAGGGAAAACCAAGAAGTACTCTTCATTGATGATAGAAGGAGAGGTTACAACCTAGTGACTAATTTCGAGTGACCTTCCAGCATATTTTCCAAGTCTCATCACAACATAAATCTCTCCAACAGTAGCTCCACAAATAAAACTCTCAACTGAAAATCCTCCAGCATTTCTCTACTCAAATTCTTCCTTCTCAAACAATTAGATGTGTGTTCAATTTATAGATGAACTGTAGGTTGTTTTGCAATCAATATCTTTCCAAAAATAGGCAAGACATGTTTCCATTCATGTAGATGTCAAATGGACACTTGGATCCGAAGCTTGACACATGTGAGCTCTTCTAGAAGGCACTGGCCAAGTGGAGATTCTGGAACAATAAGAATTTCGCTCCCAATGTGACCAATGCACCTGTGAATGTCGGGAAGTTATTTGTAGATCAACCTTGCATGGGGCTACCTGCATATACAATGCAATTAGGCCCCTTAGAGCCTGCGTTGGTGAGCTCTCATATGCTATACAATAAGCTTCAAACCATGGAAATTCTTGCTTGATCTATAATGTTTCTTGTCTTAGAGCATATAGCAAATGAAATGATAGGGAATGATAAACCCTTGATCATTGGTCCTAGAGATGATGCCCAGTTAACCAGGTCATTGGTAATTTGATGCAGGAGCATCAAGACCTTTTTCTCCATTTGTAAATATGGGGTGTGATAATATTAATTTGTAAATATGGGGTGTGATGATTTTTAATATTTTATTAATTAATTTGAATTAAATAGGAGAAGGTGAGGATTTATGTAAATATATTTTTATTAATAAAAGGATATGAGGAAATTTAATAAATTGAAGGATTTTAGGGATTAAAACCTATCCTTTAGGGATGTTGAGAAATTTAGGGGTTTGTTGAGGATTTTAAGGGATTGAGCATTTAATTAAATGATTTTTAAAATTGTATAAGTAGGAAGGGGTTTTGTGAGAAAAATACATTGAGAATAGTGAGAGGAGTAGAGAGCTGGTTGGGAACAACCAAGGCTGTGAGCCTTTGGTAAATTGTAAGGGCCATCAATTTGGAATATCAGGCCAAATAAAATTTGTAAGTAATCTTGTTTTGATCTCAGATTATATATATACATTTGGTGATTGGTTGTGAAAGTTATAGTTATTTCTGGTTAAATGTTTATATATGAGGAAATGATTGTTGGAAAATCGACCAAAGGAAACCTGAATGAAAGAAATTGTGAGATGTCCAAGCTAAAAGGGATTAATATAACATTTGTTATCTGTGCATGAATTAATTTGTTATATCGATCTGAATTCGATTAATTGCAAATGAAAAGAGGAGAGCACCAGCGTTGTAATACATTTTAAGTCTGCAGTGTCAAACTTGTGTAATCCTGAGGGGTCGATAGCAGAATTGATATTCGTTAGTGCGTTGAGAGTGCCCAGTAAATATAAAATCATAAGCTTATAAGCAATCAAAGGGAGTTTGATTTAAAGAACTGTGGGTGAATGCGTTGATGCTATGAACTGATTGCCGGAATAGTCTTATGTAAAAACTGAATTCAATCTGTAGGAAGATCGATATTGTCAGAGTTTGGAGGCGCTATAGTATAATTTTTAACTGGTAAATCGATTAAGTGTTTAATCTGCAGTGTGTTAGGCGCCAGTTTGATTCAATGAGTGGAACAGAGACTCCAATGAAATTCAGTCTACTTTGCAGTGTTTGAGCTTGAGGTTACATCCAGAAGTTTTTATGTTGAAATTGATTGGTGAATTGGAACAGAATGATGATAATGTAATGCAGAAATCGTTGAGTTAATAATGGACAGCGTTGAGCTAATAATGCAGTGCAGGAAGCGTTAAACACTTATTCGATATATGGACAGCATTGAAGGCGTTAAGCACTGGAGATTCGTTGTTCCATCCAGGAATGTGTTAATGTTGAATGAGATTGCGGATCGATTCTCATTTCTGTTATGAAATGACGGAGCACTATTTTCATGGTATTTTGTCTGCAAAGTAAGTATTAATTTGTGAATGAATTGCAGGGATTACGTAGCCCAGGACTGCGTTTTGGATAGTGCTGGAAGTGATCAGTGGATCGAACTCTGAAATGATCAAGTGAAGTTGGGTCTTACTGCTGGAAAGCGCTGAAGATTTTGGTTAGTACAACAATTGTAGAATCGCTCAAAGAGTTTAGTTGACAAATATAAACCATTGAATCGTTGAAAGTTTGTGAATTAATTTCAAAACGAGAACGATTCCAAATCTGGACGCAGAGAAATGGATGCAGAGTTATGTTACCGGAAATTGAGTACGTTGAAATTTGCAGAACCAGAGAGCGGCGAAGAAGATGATCAAAAGATCAGATTGAGCTTCGAATGAAATGTGAGTCCAGAGCGCATATTATATAGCGCTGAAATGAATGGATGGACCAATAGTAAGCATGGCGCATTCAGTTATCGAGTTTTGATCATAAAAACTCGATGGTAAGAGGTCGAATTTCAATGAAGGTGTTAAGAATCTTGGGAAGAGCAGAATCGGAGGGGCGCAGTTCTATGTATATAATTGATATTTGATTGACTATGCTGAAAGTTTGAAGTCTTGTGCAGGACCAAAATTCATTAAAATGGTGATGTTTGAATGTAATGTGGGCGCATTTATTTGATTGGTCTTTGAATCTGATATTGAAAGCGCATATTTTGATTTGAGTTTGAATAATGTGTATGGAAGTGTGTAAACCTGAATTGGAAATGCAGGTTATGAAGTTTGGAATGATGTATGTAATTCCACGTGAATGATGGCAATGATATGTCATTTGAACATTAGTTGGAGGTTCAAAAGTTATGGAATTTTTTTGAAGGTGAGTGGATGTGAGATTGTTCATATATGAGATGGTGTGATTTTGCCAATTATTGAAAGTGATTTAAGCATATGATGATGATGCATGAACAGAGATTTAAGTTTTTGGGTATGACAAGCTTTAGGCTTGCGTCATAATTGTGCCCAAATTGACCTATAACAATTTCCCCCTAAAGCATGAGATCGAAATAATAAGAACATTTGATTGAGATGCTTGACACTGTGATGAGCCTGGAAACAAAGCAGAATGGTCACCGGCATCAATCTTAAAATAAATTTAATTATGATATATCCTCTATTGATCATAATTGCTGAGGGTAGGCATTCCCATAGTCAACAAATAAAACAATCTAATACCGTGTACATAATTCAGAAATTTGTCTACATTGGAATCTTGCCCAAATGCATACACGCCTACAGATATAGGCCCATGTTTGGATGAAAATTTGTATGTAAGGTCACCATACAGATGATTTGTATAACAATCCTGATATCACAGCCTGGATGGATGAACTAGATCCGGGTTCTTCTTATCTCGTTCACTCGATCATTCGGGTACAAGTCTAGCCATGCGAATATATGATTTGTCGTCGAACATGGAAAGATATCATTTGATTACTAGCCAATAATGTGGGTTGTTAACAAACGCGAGAGAACCATCATTAATGTCAATGGTCCTCAATTTACTGCAGTACATTTTTTAAGGCGTGAATATATGATTTGATGTCGAACGCCAAACAAAATATTTCGGTCAAAGGTCTAGAATTGAGGATCTTGTCGATGCTATAACAAGCCTCATGGTACTGGAATCTGATGTTTCTAAGTGAACTTCCTGGATTTTGATTTGTTGTCAATAGGAAGTCACCTTATTGTAAAACAGGAGTTACTCATTTCGGAGACAAGGATATGACTTGATATAGCAATTTTTAGGGATGATAGTCACGAAAATGAAGGTTTGTGAGTATTTCAGATGGATGAGTTTTTAATCACTGGATGACTGCTATTGAACATATCGGTGACAGGATGATGATTTGGCAGCATTGATCCAAAACTGAAGTGAAGGTATGATGAACCACAGGTGTGAATGAACCGTCAAGATGATTACCCAACCCAAACAATAACGGACATGGAGTGAAAGATGTGTCATATTCAAGAGCGACTTGCTACCAAAAAGAAACTTTACTTTCTTTTCCAAATTTTCCCCGGTCATTTGTCAACCAGTACCTCTTTATTTTTTAACAAGCTTAAGGAGGATAACATTTTCTTGATCCATAATTCAACCCTTCGGGCGAATAAAGTATTACTATTTAATAATTTAACGAGTCTAACGATGAATGAAAATCGATTCTTTCCATGATCAACAAGCCTGTCATTATTTTTTGTTTTAACGAGCTTAACAACAGTGATAGCCTGGTCCTTTTTCATATTTAGAGAACCTGAAAAAGAGGACGAAAGAGGACTCCATCAGTACTTTTTCGTAAATTTTTCTCTCAGACCCGAAAAAGTGTAAAATGATATATGAGAAAACCTCTTTTCTTATGTTTAAACAAGATATTCCTTTTTTGTAGATAATCCATATGAGTCCGAAAAAGGGTTAAAATTATACTGAGTAGATATCAATTCATTTACTTTAACGAGCTTGAAATGACAAGTGCTAGACAATATTTTCACATTATCCTAGTCTGAAAAGAGCTAAAAGAAGACTCTAGGGGTTCCTTTTTTGCTGTTATCGAAGCTCGAAAAAGAGATAAAAGTGTGCTTCAAATCCTTTTTCATTTTTATCAAAGCTTGAAAAATAAGGAGAAAAAGTATTCTTTGTGGTCAAGTCATTCTTTGAATAAATTTGCACGACAAATTTGTTCATCAGTAGTATTTCCTGTTCAGAACAACATCAAATGGATTAAAAATACCCATTTCATGATAAAAACATAATAAAACTATAGTCATAGTGATAAATTAAACTTGCAAACAATTAAATGACAATAAAAAGTAGTTTCACTATTCATTTTTACCATTCCATAGTTACCATTTGTATTTTGGAGCTTTGAACCTGATGTTGCCCCTGAAATTCAGCGGTCGATTGCATGCAATTAGTAAGAATGTTTTGAATGCCTCCTGCAAGAGCACATGTTAAATGCCCTCTGCAAGAAAAGATACCCCCCAAGCTTCATTTCATTCACGTAAGTAGAATATTATTTACTAATCGCTAGATGGAATGAAGGTTCATTACAGGGGAGGATTTGTTTCATTTTTTAACGAGCTTGACACAGGAAAAGAACTATGCTCATGACCTGTTTCAATTTTTAACGAGGTTGACACAGTAAAATAATTTTCCTCAAAAGCACTTGTTTCATTTTTAAACGAGGTTGACACAAGAAAAAAGAATTGTCCTCATAACTTTGTTACATTTTTAAACGAGGTTGACACAAGAAAAAAGAATTTTCCTCATAACTCTGTTACATTTTTTAATGAGGTTGACACAGGAAAAGAACCATCCTGATGGGAACATGTTTCATCTATCGAGGTTGACACAGGAAAAATAACTATCCTCAATACCTGTTTCATTTTTTAACGAGGTTGACACAGGAAAAAAGAACCTTCCTCATAACTATGTTTCATTTTTTAATGAGGTTGACACAGGAAAAGAACCATCCTCAGAATTTTGTTTCATTTTTTAATGTTTTTTACACAGAAAAAGAACCATCCTCATCGTCTGCTTCATTTTTTAATGAGGTTGACACAGGAAAAAGGAACTTTCCTCATGGGAACCTGTTTCATTTATCAAGGTTGACACAAAAAAAGAACTATCCTCATTTAAAGAATGAAACAGACGATGAGCATAGTTCTTTTCCTGTGTCAAGCTCGTTAAAAAAATGAAACAAATCCTCCCCTATAATGAACCTTCATTCCATCCAACAATCAGTAACTAATATTCTACTTAGGAGTCACCAGTTTTTTGGGCCAGAAATGTAATCTACGGACAAATTACACTTCCCTAGATAGGTATTAATCTACAACAAGAGGTGAAAGACTATACTACCATTTCTCCTAACTCATAATAGATACACAGAGAGGATTGGATGCTTACTTGTTTCAGTCACTTCCAAATGGCTCCTTTTGTCTCTTCTGCTACAGCTTCAAATTCAAGTGGTTCTGTTGGCTGAATGCTTCCTGCAAGAAAGAACACTGAAACAAAAGAATATGCAATAATATAGATATCTATTCAAGATAGTTAGCTAAATTAGTTAATCATAAACTAAATTCATCAACCAAGATATTATAATATGAAAAATCAAAGTTAACATAGATGCATGTAGGGAGAAACAAGAAGTAATATTTATTGATGATAGAAGGAGAGGTTAAAACCTAGTGAATGATTTGGAGTGACCTTCCAGCATAGTTTCCAAGTCTCATCATAGCGTAAATATCTCCAACAATAGCTCCACAAATCAAACTCTCAACTGAAAATCATCCAAAATTTCTCTACTCAAATTCTTCCTTCTCAAACACTCAGATTTGTGTTCAATTTATAGATGAACTATAGGTTGTTTTGCAATCAATAGCTTTCCAAAAATTTGCAATATATGTTTCCATTCATGTAGATGTCAAATGGACACTTGGATCCGAATCTTGACACATGTGAACTCTTCTAGAATGTAGTTTGAAACACGCCAATCGAAAAAATAAAAAAAAATAAAAAAAATCTGATGTGATTTCCCGGAAGATTTATTTTAAGATATATTTCATAATTATACAAATTGATGAGCCCAAGCATTGAAAAAATAATGTAGCAACTCCCAAGGCTATGAACTTTAATTATCAACATGGGTTTCGTACAAAGTTAAGGGGTATTATATATGCGGCATACAATGTGTCCTTTGTTTTTTGATCTGATATAATGGAGTGAATGATATGAAATCAAAGCCTAAAATAATTTTATAAATGGAAGTGTTTCTTTTAAAATAAATTAATCATAGTAAAGAACAACAATTTGTAAATGAAATCGTGTGATCACGAATTCAAATAAAAAGACCTAATATAATTTGAAAAAATGAATGTCCTAAGTGGATTTTATTATTTCTCAAGCATGGATTTCAATCTTAGGGGTCATGGTTCAAGCATAAGAGACAAAAACCAATCTTCTGGATTAAATTTGGTGGTGTTAATACGTGTTCTAAGAGTGCTACAAAATGTTCTTTTTTTGCTACGGGAAATTATGTTTTGGAGATAAATCACCAAATTACTAAGTAAATAGAATGAAAATTGTATGGGATGAATTTTTTTATTAATTATGATGTATTATATCTCCATTCCAAGTGGAGCTACTCCAAAACAACCCTATTCACACATGCTAAAAAAATAACAGAAAATTATTTCTCTAAAATATGGAAATTCAACAACTACTAAGCTAGTTAATCTATGAAATTCCTAACCTAATCATGTGAAAATGAAATGGGGATTTTTATTATTATTAAATTTAACATTATTATGACCTTATCCAAGTGGAATCAATTAAAATGAAGATCATTCACATATTATAAAAAATAACATAAATTTACTACTATTTCGCTACAAGGCATTTCCAGAAATCTTATATTCGTGAACTAGTAACCAAATCCAAGTAGCTTAATGATTAAGATGACCTTCCAATGTTGTTACAAGGATGAATGATGCTTTTTAATCTATAAAAACCTACAAAATAACTCACATTAGTCATTTAACTCAATCCCGCAACATGAAAATAAACAATACTAAATACATAAATATGCAAAACATAAATGAGAGATGCATGTGAATAAGAAGTAAAAAGAACAAAAAGAGATTGCGTAAGAGGGATATGAAGCTCCTGAGATTGCCAAGCCCAAGGTGGACTTTTATTCCTATGGAAGAAACCAAGCCTTAGAAGCTAAAAATGGCGCCAAGCTTAATTATTGAATCAAGCTTAGTACATCCTTGAAAGAAACCAAAATGGAGCTTCCATAAAGCAAGATTTATCCACAATAAGAGAAACAAATACATCCCCCTAGAGGCCAATTTGAAATGGTACTTACACAAAATGACGAGGAAGCATTCTACCTGAAAGGAGGAAGCTTTCCCCTCCAAAGTCCCTCAAAGAGTGGATCTGGTTCACAACACTAGGAGTTTGCATTAAATGACAAGGAACACTCTCCTATATTTTCTCAATCATCAGAACTCCAAAATATCTCCATAATTTATAAATAATTTCATGATATTTTGTTCATTTATTCTCCAATATTGATCCTCTAGTAGTAGGGAGTCAATCCCTAAATTAACTCCTCCAAATCGTCATAATCTGCCCAATATTCTCACAATATTCTACGAAAATAATTAATATTAGGCACACATACGAAATTTTATCTAAACCTTCCTAATGAACATATTAAAGCTAAAAATATGTCATCTATAGGAAAAAAGAGAGGTTTAATGTGCCGAAGGATGGTTAGATGGGCCTTAATTTATGTCTTATTGAGAGGCCCATCGTGCCCCCTTGCTAAAAGTGTTGCTCATCTTCTGAGAAATTTAGTGACCTAATTGTGCCTCATTCATGGCATTAGTGGCCTCTCTCTTGTAAATTCCTCAATGCTTTACCTCACTCATCTTGGTTGTAAGTTCGACATGGACAAGCTAAAAAAATGTAGTTTTTTTTCATGATTGTTTAGAATTCTTTCAAGCACAAAAACGAAACTTTCATCTTTTAAAGAGAACTATGTTGGCTTGTAGGTCCATTTCATTCACACCCTCTCCCTCGACCCCTTCATTATATTTTCACTAATTTTTCCAAATATGTCTGTGTATAGAAAAATCAAAGTGCTTTTAGTGACTATTAGCCTACCCTTTTCCCCTTGTGAAATATGGGTTCTTGAATAATTTTCAGTTTGGAAAGGTATTCCACATCCTTTTCCAACCTCCTGCTACCTTTTCCCATAATTTGGAAAACTATGAACCTCTCAAACCAACCTCGGATGTGATCCTATAGTAACTCAGAACATCATGTATTAGACTTGTGGTAGACCAATACAACTTTCCAAAGTTGGAAAGGAGATTCTCTATTTCTGCTACAAGTTTTAGATATTTTCTATGTAATAAGGGTTTTTAAGATAGAGGAAAATTGAAAAAATTTCATGGTCACCCAAAAATAATTGAAATTCCCTTTCTTATGAAGCTTAATTCAAAGGAACCATCCAAATTTCGCTTTTTATTTGTAAACTTTTATCAGAAGTTTCCCATAGGTTGTACCAATGAAAATAATGAAAATTTTGCAGGCTTCTTGTTCACATGTAGCAAGGACATATATTTATTTACCCTTCCTTTGGATGTTTTCCTTCGAATCCTAGGGCTTGGGGGTGAAATTCCTCAAAATTAAGGTATTTTACAACAACTTATTTCTTCATGTAGCATCTCTTTTTTTTCCTGTAGCAACCATGTTTTTTCTCTAGCATCCGTGTTTCTCCTATAGCAACCATGCTTGATCCTATAGCACCTGCAAATAAACTTTATATCTCTTCTATAGAATCCTATACAACCCATGTTAGCATCTATCTTGACCTTTGATGACTTAACGAGCCTCTCTAACTATTTTGAGAATGAGCTTCAATACATATCAAGTTGATCCTTGTTTTTTATTTTATTTTATTTTGTTTCCTTCTCTATTAGTGGGCTCGGTGTGCTTGGTGATCTGGTCCAATTTACTCCTAAGTATAACTTTCCTTCATTTGTATTTTCCACGTTCCATGAGTGAGGGAGTTAGTTGCGCTTAACTAGGTGAGGGTGTCCAAGACCAGTGACCCATCGTTACCTTCTAAAACCTCATCTCTAATGCATTTATCAGCAAATTGTTAACCATAATACACTCATGAGAAGAGGTAAAGAATATTACATACATTTACCTACTTGAGATGTCGATTTGCTAGATATTTTTGCATGATAGAGTTGGACTTTGGTGATATCCATGGCTATCTTTCTCTTGTTCTGTTTTTTCATGTATTTTCTGAGTGAGAAACATGTTTCAGAGTGAGTTGCTTAACATTTTTATTTTATTTTTCTTCTTGTAGGTGTTGCATGGAGGTCCTTGGGTGCCTTTGATGGCATTTTCATCCTCCTTTAGTTTTTTGGTGGTCCTTTGAATCCATTTCGATCAACTTATCCTCATATTTTGATATTGTTGTGCCATGTATAGGTTTGCTGCAAGAACAATTTCAACTTCTTGTAGCAGTCTCTTCTCTGCTTCTTGGGGACTCCAGATTTCTTAGAGACGAAGGGGAATTGTGCATCGAGGTTAGGGATGGATTTATGGAGTGAGTGGAGTGATGTATAGGTGAGAGAAGAGGTCCCATGTCAAGGTATAGGTGATATAGCTACAAGTGGTGAAACATAGGGTTTAAAGAGTGAATCCTAGTGCATGGAGTGAAGTGAGGGTTAGGAGTGGTAGGTATAGGAAAAAAATCAATTTTGATGTTCTTTTTGAAGTGTAGAATCTTATGAAACCAGCTCAAAAAATAGAATAAAGGAGAGATCAATGCCTTAGAAATAAGACACTTCAAGGGGTAAACCTCCTTTACATTACATAAATGAACAATTCTTGGATGATAAAAATGACAAAACCTCATTCTATATATAGGAATCCATGGGATCGAAATATAATCCTAGCTGATCTAAGAATAATAATGTAAGGATACAATAATAACAATATGGGAGTTACAAGGGTACAACAATAACAATAATGGGCCTATACTAAGCACAATAAGGGACTACACTAGTAATATAGGGACCTAACATTCTCCTCTCCTTCAAAAAAGTTTTGTCCTCAACGCTTGAGTAGCTCTAGATGCTTCTGTATAAAATTCTCATCCTCACATGTAGAATCTTCAGTGAGTAAGTTCTTGCACTTGATGACATACTCTGAAATTGATCAATTTCATAGTTGTCGAGTTCTTGTTTCTGTGACTGCTTCAGGTTACAATATGATTTTTCCTTCCTCATCAAGTTCTAGAAATATTGTTTGAACTGGAATTTTGTCACCTATAACCTTCTTTAAGCATGAAACATGAAAAACTGGATGCACTCGCGAAGAAGATGGAAGTTCCAATTTTTATGCCATAGTACCAATCTTTTGCAACACCTTGTAAGGACCATAGTACTTTGGCGATAATTTATTATCCTTCTTAGCTTGCTTGAGGGACATTTGTTTGTATGGTTGTATTTGTAAAAATACCCAATCTCCTACATCAAAACTTCTCTTGTTGTGATGTTCATTTTCCTGTTGTTTCATTCGATTTTGTGCCAAATTTAGGTTATCCTTTAAGAGTTGGAGAACTTCTTGTTGATGCTCGATGTGATCTTCCACTAATTGAACCGTATAATTTTTGTTAAAGATGATGTGATGGATGGTGGATGATATCCATAAAGAGCCATAAATGGGGTCATTTTTGTTGCAGTATGGAAAGATGTGTTATACCACCATTCAACAAGAGGTAACCACTTGACCCATTGTGTTTGTTTATCATGCACAAAACAAGGAAGATATGCTTCCAAAAATTTATTCACTATCTCAGTTTGACCATAGGATTGAGGATGATAAGATGATCTATGAGCTAGTTGAGTACCCAAACAAGAAAATAATTATTTCCAAAAATTTCCAATAGAAATGGCACCTCTGTCGCTGACAATAATATTTGGGTATCCATGTATTTTTTGAATTTTTTCCATAAATGTAGTAGCAATTGTACTTGCTTTAAATGGATGAGATAATGCACAAAAGTCTGCATACTTGGTAAGTCTATTAACTACCACCATCATGACACTCTTTCCTTTCGAAATAGGTAAACCTGTGAGAAAATCCATTGAAATATCCTCCCAACATTGACTTGTAATGGATAAATGTTGTAGAAGACTTGGGTTTTAATTGTCTCCACTTTAATTTACTAGCAAACCAAACATTCCGCCACAAAATTTTGAATATCATATTTAAGGCCATCCCAAAAAAATTATTTCTTTACCTTGTGGTAAGTTTTTAAAAATCCTGAGTTTCCTTCTAAAGGAGAAGTGTTCAATTCCAAAAGAATATTTTTTTTTAGTTGGGAATTCTTGAAAAGCTATAACCGATCTTTGTACCATAAGGAATCAATTTTCCAACTAAATGTATCTGATGTACTAGGATCTTGCTGCAATTTTTGAATGAGTTTCCACACTTCTTCATCCTTCTTCCATTCATACCTTTCTTCAGTTATCCAATCTAGTTGGATAATATAAGTGGCACGAAGAAATGTTTCCACCTCTTCATTCTTTCTTGAGAGTGCATCCACAACAAAATTTAGCTTCCTTTTTTTGTAGATGATTTCAAAGTCCTAACCCAACATCTTTGTGACCCATTTTTGTTTCTCTTCTGAAGACATTCATAGTTCCAAGAAGTGTTTAACGCTATCATGATCAATTTTTACCTTGAAGTGTCTTCCCATTAGGTAAGGTCGCCATTTCTTTAGCGCATCTAGTATTGCTAACATTTCCTTCTCATAAATAGCTTGATGTAAATACTTTCATTCTATTGGATGATTTTCAGAATCAATGGGTCTTCCCTCTTGCATTAAAACAACAACAATTCCATTTCCTGAGGCATGACATTCCACATTATAAATTTTTTTGTCAAGTCTGGCATAGCTAATACCGGTGTTAGGCACATTGCCTTTTTAAGATGTTAAAAAGCCTTAGTTTCTTCAGGAGTCCATGAAAATGCATCTTTCTTCAATAATGTTTTTAGAGGTGTTGTTGTTCTCCCATAATTCTTAACATCTTGCGATAATACTATGTTAACGTGAGAAATCCTCGCAACTGCTTTATGGTTGTGGGGACTTTCCATTCCTTAATGGCTTTGATTTTGTTAGGTCCTAACTTAACACCATCATGAGATATAATATGACCTAAATATTTCGCCTCTTGTACTGCAAAGAAACATTTGGATGTTTTTTCATATAATTTTTTCTCCTCCAATAGTTTGAGCACCATGTCAACATGTTGAACATGATGCTTCCAAGACCTATTGTAGATTAGTATATCATCAAACAATACTAGCAAAAATTTCCTAAGGAAGGGTTTTAAAATGGAATTCATCAACCCTTGAAATGTAGAAGGTGCATTGGTAAGGCCAAAAGGCATGAAAAAAAATTCATAATGACCCTCATGAATTCGAAACGTGGTTTTCGGAATATATTTAGTCTTCATTCTAATTTGATGATATCGTGAACGCAGATCCAACTTGGTAAAATAAATTGCTCGATGTAATTCATCCAATAATTCATCAATCACAAGAATCATCAATTTATCTTTAATTGTGAGCTTATTGAGCTCCATAGAATTTGGACACACATGCCATGATTCATCCTTTTTATGCACCAATAATACTGGAGTAGAGAAAGAATTTTGAATAGGTTGAATTATACCAGCCTCTAACATTTCTGCAATCATACGTTCAATTTCTCTCTTTTGGACATAAGGATATCTATAAGGCTTGATGTTTGGAGCAACACTTACTGGAATAAAATTAATAGCATGATCATGATCACGAATATGTGGGAGTCCTTTGGGAGTTTCAAACACCTTGGAATGATTGTCCAAGAATTTTTGGAGATCTGAATAAATAGATGAATTTGATGTTGGAACTTCTAGTGAGCATAATTGTGAAATTATGCCTCATTTTTATTTCTCCAGAAGCTTTGTCATGACATTAGAGCTTATTATCTTTCACGTTTTCCCTGCGATACCACATAATTTGGCTTCCTTTCCTTCTAAAAAGAAATTCAAGAAACCTTATTGAAAAGTAAAAGCTACTATCCCCAAATATTGTAACAATTGTACTCCTAGTACAACATCAGCACCTCACATTGGAATGGAAAGAATTTGACTATTCAATACATATTCCCCCATAGTTAGCTTGACATTATGGCATTTTATAGATCAATTTATAATTCCTCCATTTGCAACCATTACTTGACATTCTGGTGCTGGGTATATGAAAAAATTCAATTCCTTGGCTACCTTAAAATAGATGAAATTATGGATATTACCCGAATTAGTCAACACTATTAACTTTTTATTCTTGATATGTCCTTCTATATTGAGAGTTTGAGGAGTGGTAATTCCTCTCAATGCATTACCTGATATGGTCAGACTCATTTCTTCTTCTTCAAGGGTTGGTTCCCAGTGTATATCCTCTTCTTTTCAAAATTCTCTCATTTTCTTCCTCCTCTTCAGAATCTATGTAAAATAATTTATTCTTAGCACACTTATGACCTTTAGTGTATTTTCTATCACAACTGTAGAAAATCCATTTTTCTCTTTTTTATTCCAATTATTGTGGTGTCAACCTTTTAGGTTGTGGAAGTCTAGGAGTAGCAACACGTCCATCTTTATAGATGTGAGTATTAGGCTTCCTTGTCACCATAATATTACATTCAATTTTTATTTCCAACCTGAATGTCTTCTCCAATGAATTAGGTTCCCAAATGAAAACCTCATGTTGGAGCTTATCCTTTAAAGCCCCTACGAAGCCATCAATCATGTGTTCCTCTAGAATATCAATTACCCTTATATTCAATTTTTGGAAGTCCTCAATGTGCTCCACAATTGAACCCTTTTGTTTGAGATTTACCAATTGGCTAAAAAAAGTGTTTCTGTTTGTATCCTCATAATGTGCTATCATTTCATCTGTAAAAATTATCCAAGTGAAAAAAAAATTATGGAAGAAAAACCATCGATACCATACAAATGTGTTTTGTTCTAAATATAAAGTTGCAATGCGTACCTTTTGTGTGTTTTGCACATTATTGAGATCAAATTATTTCTCCATCGGTAGTATCTATGTTACAATATCCTTGCCATAAAATTTCCTCCTATCTATCTTTGGAATATGGTGGGTATTCCATCCAACATTCGAGTTTATGAAATCACGATTAATATTTATTTTTTCTCATCATGATTTTCCTCTACAATTTTTTCTCTTCATGTTTTCCATTTTTTCATCGATCTTAGCTTCCATGTCTTCCATTCCATCTTCCATGTCATCCATTCCATTCTTCAAACCATCCATCTTATATTCCATGCCTTTATTCAAACCATCCATCTTATCTTCCTCGCCTTTCTTCAAAACTTCCATTTCATTTTGTGTTGCTCTTTGCGAGAGAAAAATTTGGTGCACTTTCTCTTGTAATTTTTATATGTCATGTAGCATTTCTTCATCTTTATGAGTCATAGTAGAGCCTTATAAAGGATTAATTAGTGTTGAATTATTTTTATGGTGCATTCTAGAACCTATTACTAATATCTATTCTACAATATGCCCTTGAAATCAGTTCAAACTGATTCTTCAATCAAGATTTATGCAATTCAGAAAACACAATACACACCTTTCTCTTGCTTTTGAAGAGCTTGATATTGAAACTAAATTATCTCTAAGATTTAGGATCTTCAATATCTAAGATTTGGTCTTGTAGCTTCCCTCTAAATCTTCTTTTTAATTCCACAGGTATGACTTGATTTGGATTCTTCAGGGAAAATATATGCCCAATCTCCCACAATGACCTAATTATGGACTGGTTTAGTAGATCGAACTCGTATGGCATGACACATGTTATTGTTTCCTCCTTAAGCTATGAAATTGATACATAAGAAACTACAGTCCATGTGATTTTGGTCACTTTTTACAGAATTCCAATCTGATACTTAGAGAGAAAGTTATGAATATTATCCCCAGTTCACCCCTTTTAGATAAAATTCAGGAGCCTACAAAACCCCTAACTTCCACAGATCATATATCCAAAAATATTGTGAAACAATATCGGAAATTTTCATACAAATTTCTTGACTATTTCATCTTCATGTGATAAAAATTTCAGCTTCCATATCTTCGTAGAAAAAATGTTATAGTGAAAATTCCATGATGACCTATTTTAGATGAAATTCAGGAGCCTAAAAAACCCTAACTTCCACATATCATATCTCCACAAATATTGTGAACCAAGATCTAAAATTTCTACACGAAGTTCCTCATGATGTCCTCTTTCCGTTCTAAAAATTTCATCTTCTGAATCATCGTAGAAAACATGTTATAGTGAAAATTCCATGATGACGTGTTTGGAGCAGCGAAACCCTAGAGTCCAAAGCTCTGATACCAAATGTTATGAAACCAACTCCAATAATAGAAGAAAAGAGAGATCAACACCTTAGAAATAAGCCAATTCGAGTGGTAAACCTCCTTTACATTACATAAATGAACAATTCTTGGTTAATACAAATGACAAAACTCCTTCTATATATAGAAGTCCATGGGATCACAATATAATCCTGGCCGACCTAACAATAATAATGTAAGGGCACAATAATAACAATATGGGGGTTACGAAACAACTGAGTTGAGCCATGGCCTAAAACCCTAGGGTTTCTTCCACACCCTTGCAATGGGCACTGTCAAGGTTCTTGATCCACCTCTACCGCCTGATCGATCATGATATTCCTATTTGAAACTTTCCACCAGCATGGCAGACGCTAGCAGGGGAGTGTCTGTTACCCCCACTAATTCTAGAGGCTCTAACAACTCTGCCATCCCAATCAAATCTGACAGTTTTGCATCAACCTAGGCGATGCAGTCTGACGCTGCCAAAACTGGGGCAAACTCGAAAAATTAGGCCCAAGAGGACGCTAACGCAAAGGCTGGGCACAGAGTGACCTCCTCCAGCTGCATCCCAATTGAGCCTAAGAGGCCCGAGATCTACTTCCTTGTTGAACAAATCAATAGAAGAATTTAGTACACACATGATCATGTCCTAATAGGCAATTTCATCACATTTCTTCCTACTAAAAATCCCTATATGGCTGGATCAATGGAAAATGGAAGCCAAATGGCCAATTCACTCTTCATCTCGACCCTAAAGGCTTCTTCAACATCATCTTTACTTATATTGAAGACAAGAATTGCATCATGAATGGAGGGCCTTACTTCTTCAACGCAGCAGGTCTGTTTCTTCGAGATTGGGTAGAGCGCTTCAACCCTGATAATGAATAATTTAACTGGGCATCGGTGTGATCCGCCTTTATTTTCTACCGCAAGAATATTGGGAAGAAATAACCCTCAAAGAAATTGGCAACAACCTAGGATCCTTCATCAAAATCGCAGAAGAAACCAAACACAACAGATACACTACCTACACCTGCATATGCATCTACATGCATCTCACAAAAGCTCTCGAGGACTCGGTAAGTCTATGGAATGAAGACTTTGAATGGATTCAATATATTGATTATGAGCATGATCCTTTCCATTGTTGTAACACCCCTAGCCCTTCGCAACCCTCCAACATTAATATTTTCCACCTCCTTGCCAACATTGATTCGAAAAGGAAACAACCCTCGTTTCCCCCAGAAGCTTCCCCAAATCCCTCCCCTACTTTTGGATCCATACCTCCTCTCGATATCCCTCTGCCTGACCTGATGGCACAGAACAAGTTGTAGGAAGTCAATCATAATAATAAACAACTTGAGATCCCTAACCCTATCATCACTCAGTCTTAGTCTTTGCCCCTGAAGACCAGATCTAACATGGATATCGACCCTTAGTCTACCCCTAGTCAAGCCATTACCCTAGAAGACGGTACTTCTCTAAATCTCATCTCCTACATGGATGAGGAACTAGAAACCATTGACTTTGGGGATCTGGATCTTACAGGGCATGAAAAAGCTTTCAAATATAAGGAATATCACACTATCCTTGCAAGATAGATCGGTTACTTGGAGGAAGATCTTCTCAAAGCCCAACTGATAAAAGGAAGCACCCAATTAGGGATCCAAGGGGAACATATTTGAAGGGAAATAATGAATATCATCAGGGAATCAAGGAAACAAGGAAGGCCGACAGACCTACAAATATTGATAATCCTAGAGGATCAACTAGTTGAATCTAGTAGATACCCAAAGTTGACAAAGTTATTCAAATATCTAAATCAAACTCATACATGATGAAGCTCACCTCCTAGAATATCTGAGGGATCAACAACCCCTCAAAGTTACGTATGATAAAAAAATGAATAAGTTGTGATAATCCATCCATCTTCTTTATGCAAGAAAGCAAAGGATCTAGCTCCACCTTTCACTCTATTCTATCCATGCTCTGGCCTGGCTGTAACACCATTGTTTTCGATGCAATTGGAGCCTCTAGGGGGCTTGCCATTGCCTATAATATAGCCTTCATCTCCCTCTCCAATCACCAAGCCTCCTGACACTTCATTCAAGCCACTTTCCATCTCCTTGGTACCAGTCTAAGGGGCCTCCTCACCAATGTCTACTTCCCCTGAATTTCTGCCCGAAAAATCCAATTATTAGATGACATGGATTCCCTCTCTGATCAGAATCCCCACCCCTTCTGGATCCTAGGAAGTTATTTCAACATGATCACCAGCCTTAGATAAAAGTGCAAGGGATGCATGCACTTGGAATTCGAGAGCCTAAAGTTGAAATACTTTATACTTCAGAATCATCTGATTGATGTCCCCACAACCAATGGGATCCACACTTGGAAAAATCACAGAAGTGGCTCCCAGCATATTACTTCCAGACTGAACTGCTTCCTCATTTCTGATACATTCATCCATGCGAGGGGAGATATATTCTCCACCATCCTCCCTGGAGATAGATTCGATCATTAGCCCATTCAATTCTAATTGGAGAGACTAAGCAGAGGCCTCCGTAAACCAATCCGGTTTGAAAAATTTTGGCTACCCCACCCGAGCTTCAAAGAGATGATAGTCAAATGGTGGCACAATATCATCCCCCATGAAGGCTCTCACATGTACAAAGTTCAGCAAAAACTCAATATCATCAAGGCCAGATTAAAGAATTGGAACTAGCATACCTTTGGAAACATTTTTAGAAGACAGAGACATATGGAAGCAAGAATGGCTGAACTAAAACAAAGGCTCATAAAAACTGAATGCACAGAGGAGCTAGAGAGACAGGAGCAGTAGCTCAAAAACCAAATTGAGGAACGAGAATTGTAGGAGGAGATTCTATGGAAATAAAAATACAGAATTTGATGGCTCAAAGAAGGAGAAAAGAACATGAAATTCTTCCATCGACTACCATTCAGAGAAGAATGGTCAATCGAATCTCCATCTTAAAAAATGATCAAGGTAACAACCTAGAAATGCATGAGGAGATTGAACAAGAACTTCTCAATCACTTCAAGGAGACTCTAACGGAGCCCCATTTGGATTGCCAAGAAGACATCAACAACATCATTCAACACATCCCTTCCACGAGCACAGTGGAACACTACCAAATTCTGCTCAGACCAGTTCAAATGTAGGAAGTGGATCAAGATATGGCTCAACTCAAAGCAGGGAAAGCCCCCGGACCGGATGGCTTCACCACAAACTTCTTCCACTTTTTCTAGGAAGATCTCAAGACTGAAATCTGGGAAATGGTAGAAGAATCCATATCAATGAACTAGATGCTCCCAGCTCTCAATGCCACCTTCATCACTCTCATTCCCAAGGAGGAGTAGGTGACGACTCCTAGCAAATATCAACCAATAGCCCTCTCCAATGTTCTGTATCAGTTAGTCTCCAAGGTGATCACTAACCGCATAAAGCCTCTGCTGCCCCTTCTCATCTCTTAGGATAAAACTAGCTATATTGAAGGAATACATATACTCAACAACATCATTCTCACCCATGAGGTTGTGAATTCCTTGAAAACCTGCAAGATTCTAGGTATGCTCCTAAATATTGACCTTTCCAAGGCCTTCGATAAACTCAGCTGGAATTAAATTCAACAAATTCTATCACCCTTTGGATTCAATAAAACTTGGACCTGGTGGATAATGAGCCTCATCACTTCCCCGATATACTCCATTCTGCTTAATGGATCCTCCTTCGTGCCCTTCTCTCCATCCAGAGGAATCCGTGAAGGGGACCCTCTATCCCCCTTTCGCTTTGTCCTGATAGCGGAAGGCTTAAGCAGGTTCATCAAATACCTTGTCAGTTCGAGATCCATTAAGGGGATCTCCCTTCACCATCGTCCTCCTATAACCCACCAGTAGTTCATCAATGATAACATGCTCTTCTATCACCCCTCTCTATAGGAAGACACCTCCTTCAAGACCATTATGGACTGCTTCTCCTTAGCTGCTGGAACTTCTATCAATAAGAAAAAATCCTATATCTTCGTTTTCAATAACCCTCTCATCACTCAATGAAATATTTCTCGCATTCTAGGATGCTCAATCTCCTCCCTTCCCTCCAATTATGTAGGCGCTCCCCTCACTAATTATTCCATTAGGCATGCCTCCTAGAAATATTTGCTTGACAGATTGAAGACCCGTCTTTCTCTTTGGACCCATTGTGCCCTCAATCTTGCTGGTTGCCTCATCCTGGTAAAATCCATTTTCCAATCCATTCCTCCATATATTTTTTCTATGCTCGCTGCTCCTAAATGGGTGCTCAAAGCTATTAGAAATATTTAGTGAAATTTCCTCTAGCGAAGCAATAAGGATCAAATAAAATGGGAATTGGTCAACTAGAAATATGTATGCACCGAAAAAATCTCTGGTGGGATAGGCTTGAGAGATCCTCAGCATAGTAATGAATTCATGGGAGCAAGCATCTAGTGGCAGTGGATCTCAAATAAGAAAATCTCTTGGGTGCAACGTTGGATCGCCAAATATGCCGACAATTGGAAAATCAGAGATCTCATTCACTTTGATGCTGAGAAGGATGGGTCTCTCATCTGGAAAGTAGCTAAGCAACACATGGCTCTAGTAAGAGAGC
This sequence comes from Pinus albicaulis, assembly GCA_034641835.2. Taxonomy (NCBI): domain Eukaryota; kingdom Viridiplantae; phylum Streptophyta; class Pinopsida; order Pinales; family Pinaceae; genus Pinus; species Pinus albicaulis. The sequence continues at coordinate 3,485,410 of MU968359.1, read as the reverse complement.
ATAGATTTTGGGAAGTGAGGTCAAGAAATCAAGAAAATTTCTGGAATGAGTCGTGGCAAAAATGCCCAAATTGGCCACACTCTTCCCCAACTCTGATTGGCAAGGCATCCTAAGGTACCAGAACCAACCTTGGATCAATCTCTTTTGGGAATCATTGAGCAACATGCAGATCCCTCCCCAATTTCATCAGTAGCTCTTGGCAGATCAATTCCAGGAGCATCATGGGCTTCATCTCATGAATGACATCAAGCAGGAACTAGATAAATGGAGAATCCGCTGAGAAGATGGGGCTGACATAATTTGGTGGGGCTACACCACAATGGGGACATTCTCCATCAAAGAATAATATCGATCGCTCCTTCCCAACCACCCTGATCAACAAGATATCATTTGGGAGAAAATATGCCATCCCAGATAATGGCCTAGGATCTCTAATTTACTTTGGCTCCTCAGCAAAAGGTGAATCCTCACTTGGGATAATATTTCTAGGAAGGGGTTTTTCTGCCCCTTCGAATGCCCCAATTGTGGAAGTAAGGAAAAAACCAGCAAGCACCTCTTCAAAAAGTGCACTCTTGCCATTATTCTTTGGGACAAGGAAGTGCAGCTGAGCAGGTGGTCAGATAGAATTATAGGAAACATACTCAACACCATTTGGTGTTGGGCTACCACTCCTTACCTCTGTGACATTCTCAATGCCCTCTGGACCATCCTCCTCGGGCACATCGTATGGAATATCGAGAAAGAAAAAAACTATAGAATCTTCAAGGATTGGAGCACCCCTCATGACATCTTTTAGAACTCCATCTGCAACAATATTCAAGAAAACCTGGCCCTCCAACGATGGCAAGAATCTGGTCTCCCCACTCATCCAGGTGAAAAAATAATTTGGACTAACTGGAATCTCAAGCTCCACCCATTCCCAATCTAAGAGCCCCTTTCAAACCATTCCCCCTTATCCCCTTGTTCTTGGTCTCCTCCTCCACCTGGGCTCTTCAAGCTCAAATTTTATGGGGCATCCAAAGGGAACCTGGGAGATGTTGGGTTCGGTGGAGCTTTCAGAAATTATTATGGCAATGTGTTAATGATCTTGTTTGGTTCCTTAGGTTAGGATACCAACAAATATGCAAAGCTTGAGGGCATGTTCCAAGGGCTCCTACTGGCTCAGGAAAACAATTTATTCCCCTTGGTTATTCAAGGCGACACCAAAATCATCATTGACATGCCAAATGCCTTCAAGGTGGATCTTTTGCCACAAAATTGTCCAAGAACTAGCTCCTAGCAACTCGAATCACACTCCTAAAACAATGGATTCACAACCACTTAGCAATCGAATTCTAGTACATTAGAAGAATAGCCAATAAGGTTGTTGATATATTATCCAACAAGAAAGTCGCACACAATGCTCCTCTCAGCTCTAGCACTCTCTCCTCCTTGGATGATGAAGCACTCAAACATGAAGGCATAAAGATCTGCTCCCCCTGGATACAGGTGCCTGCTAGTGTGTTAGGTTTGTGTTATGTTCTTTCCACGACTAATCACGCGCGGCGGGGGGTAACAGGGGGGGGGGGGGGAATAGCCCCCTTGTATGTTGCGTTGGGCGCAATGTACAGGGGGGTCACAGTGGGGGCAGTAGCCCCCCCTGTCAGGGTCCGGGGCAGTGCCCCAGAAAAAAAAAATTAGTCCTTATTTTCGGGTGGGCGAACCTGCCCATGGTTTTATGCATGGGTTTGCACATGGTTTTGGGGCATGATGGTTTTCAGGCCCTAGTATTTTTTAGATATAGTCAAGGGAACTATGGTTATGTTCTAATCCAAGGTTAATGGATTGGGGTTTATGTATGCTTCGGCATGTATATATATGTGTTGTAACACCAAATGGAATATAATGAAAAATCAAGCTGGTCATCCCGATTTGGGATCTAGGGGAAAATCTCTGTGTTTATATATTTTATGTTTTATGCTCTCGCTACTGTTTATTTTCTATCTTTAAGATACATTTGCAGATAATTTCTGTAAAGCGTTAAAACCTACATTTGGTATCAGAGTAGTTTCGGCTTCAAGGGGATGCCTTTGCTACTAAGGGTTTTTTTGCTCGGGCTTGAGGTAGACCCTGTTCAGTGGGAAATCTGTGAGATCGATTCTTGCAGTGAAAGAAGATGGTGAGTGGCGGGAAGGTAGAGATTGAGAAATTTAATGGTCAGAGTTTTGAGTTGTGGAAGCTCAAGATGGAGGATTTGCTAGTGGATAAAGATCAGTGGATCACTATAGATCCGAGTACTAAACCAACAACAATGTCAGATGAATATTGGAAGAAACTAGATCGGAAGGCAAAGAGGACAATACAATTGTGTGTCTGAGATTCAATATTGTTGAACGTATTTGGGGAAGCTATGACGAAGACCTTGTGGGACAAGATAAGGAATTTGTACCAATCTAAATCTCTGGCAAATAAATTGTTCTTGCAGAAAAAGCTGTATAACCTGAGGATGAAGGATGGAGACTCAGTGACTGAGCATCAGAACGTCTTTAATACTGTGGTAATTCGGTTGTCATATGTTGATATTAAAATCTCAAATGAAGATAAGTGCATCAGTTTTTTGTGTTCTCTACCAGACTCGTGGGACAGTCACGAGTCTGGTTATTGCAATAGGTAGCAATACAACTACCTTGAATTTTGATGATATTATTTCAGCCTTGTTGTCAAAGGAAATGAGATGAAGAAACATGGAGGGTCAGAATGGAGATGCCTTATCTTTATAAGGAAGCTCCCAAAATAGAAACAAGAATAAGGTTTCGAGTAGGAGATCTAAATCTAGAGGGAGATCTAATTCTCTTGGAAAGTTTTTAAAGGTGTGCTGGAAATGCGGAAAGGAAGGGAACTACAAAAAGGACTATAGATCTAAGGCTCCTGATAAAGGAAAGGGATCTAATGATGCCCCTTCTACAGTGGCAAAAACAACCTCGGATGAAGGTGGGGATGTGTATTTGGCTTCTTCTTCAAATACACATGTAGATCATGATTCATGGTTGATTAACTTGGGTGCATATTTTCACTTCACTCCCCATAGGGAGTGGTTCTGCAAGTATGAGAAATATGATGGCGATGATGTCTTCCTAGGGGATGATTGGAAGGCCAGAATCGTCAGATGTGGAAAACTCAAGTTGAAGCCGCAAGGTAGAAGGATTAGAACACTTCTTGGTGTTCTACACATTGTTGCGTTGGCCAGAAATTTGATTTATGTAAGCAAGATGGATGATGTAGGTGTAAAAACAGTGTTCAAGAAATATACTTGTAATATGGTTCAGGGAGCACTGGTATTAATGCGGGGAGTTCATATTGGAACTCTGTACAAGCTTTAGGGTAGCACTGTTATTGCTGGGTGCAACAGTTCTGTGGTTCCTGAAAGTGGAGTGGAAAGCCTAGTGGTCTCTGGAGAAAATACCATGCTATGGCATCAAAGGCTTGGACATATTAGAGAGAAGGGCCTTCGTATAGTACATGGAAATTGTATGGTAGAAGGTATGTCTAATAGCTCTCTGGATTTCGATTTCTGTGAACATTGTGTATATGGGAAGCAGAATTGGGTGAGTTTTCCTTCTAGTGCTAAGAGGGAGAACAAGATATTAGAGCTTGTACACAATGATGTGTTTGGACCTGTGTCGGTTCCATCACTGGTTAAGTCAGTGTACTATGTTTCATTCATAGATGACTTCTCAAGGAATACATGGATATATTTCTTGAGGAAGAAATCTGAAGTCTTTGATAGATTTAAAGAATTTAAGGCTCTAGTGGAAAACTAGATAGAGAAGAAGATAAAGGTTCAGAGGACAAATAATGGTGGGGAGTTCTACAAGAAGGAATTTGAAGAGTCCTGTAAGAATTGTGGTATAGCACAACAGAAGACTACTCCATACACACCTCAGAAAAATGGAGTTGCAGAAAGAATGAATAGAATGTAGATGGAAAAGGCAAGAAGCATGCTTAATGGTACTAGGTTAGGACAACAATTCTGGGCAGAGGCATTGGAGACTGCATGTTACTTGGTTAACAAATCACCTTCATTAGCATTGGAGGATAAGACTCCACATGAGGTATGGACTGGTAAGAAACCCTCTCTTTCACATCTGAGGGTATTTGGATGTGATGCATATGTACATGTTCCAAGTGAGAAAAGGAGAAAGTTGGATAATAAATCTGAAAGGTGCATCTTTATTGGGTATAAGGATGGTTTAAAGGGTTACAAGATTTGGAACATGGAAAAAACGAAGGTTGTGTACAACCGAGATGTGGTGTTTAGAGAGGTGAAAGATATTGTTAAACATGAATTCCTACCAAAGGAACCTAAGAAGATAGAGTTTGAGCTAAAGGAGGATGAATCAGACTCTACAATAGAAGAAGACTCGGAAGAGGAAGAGCCACAAACTCCAGCTATGAGAAGATCAGTTCGGGAAAGAAGACAACCAGAAAGGTATAGTCCATCTGCTTTCTATTCAAATTTTTATTTAACTATAACTAATGATGATCCCAGAACTGTTAGGGAGGCAATAGATTTAGAGGATATAAAAGTCTAGAAGGAGGCCATGGTTGATGAAATGGCATCCTTGCATAAAAATGAGGCATGGGATCTGGAGGAGTTGCCGGCTGGAAGGAAGCCCATCGAGAGAAAATGGGTGTTTAAGAAGAAGATGAATGTAGAAGGCAAGGTGGAGAAATAAAAAGATTGGTTGGTAGAAAAAGGTTATTCCCAAGTGCCGGGAATTGATTTTGGTGATATTTTTTCTCCTCTTGCCAAAGTTACTTCTATTAGATTACTTTTATCTGTTGTTGTTGCATTTGATTTTGAGGTAGAATAGATGGATATGAAGACAACATTTCTTCACCGGGATGTAATGTTCCAAATGGGGAAAACTAAGCTCAGTAGGGAATATCTTAAGATATTCCACTATGGAATCACAACAATATGGAATCACACCAATAGATATAAACAAGAGATCGACTGGTAGGGCATTTATCGGTTATATCACCTCTAAAGAGAGGGTGAAAACCAGGGGCTTCCTAGCCTGTTCCAGACTCTGTCTATAGAAGACTGGTGAAACAAAGAAATTAATGGAATAGCGCAGTCCTATTGGATTTTTTATCCCTTGGGATCCTTATATCTACATATCTAAATAATTGATCCAAAGAGGAGAAAAAAACAAACAAGGGAGAAGCGGGAAATTCCACTTTCAGGAAAATCACCAAAAGGTTTAGTGAGAATGTTGTATAAGCAAATGGGTGAAAAAATAATTTAGGCTAGGGCTTGGTTCTGTTATCTTGGTCTGTGTGGGACTTTTATGATGAATTTTAGGAAAAAAAAAATGACTTTAAGTCCCTTAAACAGATCTCCCACGAAGTTGACTAGCTAAAAATCAGCTAAAGAGAAGAGTTGTTGTAACAAGAAAACCCAGCAACCAGGATTGCACAGTTTTTCCAAATAATTAGAGGAGGTCAGAATTTTTTTTCCAAATTATAGTAAGATACATCAGATGAGAAATATAAATTATCCTCCCTTCAATCTACAGCAAATCCCATGAACAACATAGTAGAAATTCTTCAAGAGAGGCAACTCTGGCATATGTAAAATTGCAGAAATGAAGGAACGACGTTTCTCTATGAGTGCTTCAGTAGTTAGACTTTAAAAATTAGATCTATGTCTGTAACATCATATCCATACCAGATGTGGAAACTACTCAGCCTCCTCTACAAGAACCCCTTGGGATTTCATCAAAATAATACATGAATAAGTGTAGATTTGAATTATAAGCTACAGGAATGCATCATACGCAGAATTTCTGAAAATGAATTTATTAAAACAGATATCAGATCTGAAATATCTTAGAACAATATCTACTTCAAATATTTACAAAGTGAGAGGCAAGCCTCAATCACTGGAGATCTTCCATAGCATAGAAACTGGAATAACATTAAAACCCCAAGTGCAGAAAACACAGTTCTTAAGAGGGACTAAACAGTAGCTCAATAAAATTGAAGCACATGCTATAAAATATAGATCTAAATACAAATAAGAGATATATCCTCTTCTGGGTGGTCACAAGACACCCTCCTTGAGAGAGAACTCCTCCAAAACACTAGATCTCTGCAGATCTAGGATACCACTTGCTGCAACTCAACCAACTGCAAAACCCTCAATAGGATCAGCGCTGCTACTGGAGATGGAGCTTGGTATTCAACCTGATAGTGGCTCATTTCAGTACATTCTCCTCCAATAACTACTCAAGGAAGGAGGGATGATTCCTAAAAAGGAAATCCTGATCCCTTAGGCTAAACAACCAAGAGAGCTAGAGTTGCTCAAGCAACCTCTATTTCGAAAATACTTCAACAACCTCTACATGAGCCCTATCCTCCTTTTTATAACTTGAAGGGGTGCACAAACCCTAAACCACTTCAATGGACTTAACCCCTTTCACATTGGATCCCTCTTCTAAAACTGCGCTGGTTCTCCAAGGTGGTCCAATTTCTTTTCACACACAAATGGATTTTGTTACAAAAGGCCCATATTTATCCCTTTTGACATTGGGCATGTATTTATTCTTTGATTTAAGGAGTTTTTCTTGTCCTTATTCACATTTTATTTATCAATCATGAAATAAAAAAATGAACAAGGAAAAATTAATGTTCCAATTAGCTGAAGCTAATTTAGGAACATTACAGTCTCCCCCTCCCAAATGTTTCTTTTCCTCAAGCAACTGTAAGGAAGAGCCAAACTTATCCTTCCCATTTTGTGGCCTCATCAATGGATCCCACCATGGCTGAAAATGGTAAGAAATGAATCTACCCTCCAATGACGTTCTCCAAGTGCAGGATAGCAGGTGTACATCATGAGAAATAGGAGGTACAAGTGGTGATCTTCTTGTTTCTCCATGGCGTCATCAGGTAGGAGTGAAAAAGAGCATGGGGAATTTTTTTTCCAATGAGTCTCTCCCACACCCATGCTATCATCCAAGTAAAAGGATCCATTCTTGATAGCTCATAGAAACAGTTATTAATCCCCATGATGTGCATTGAGTAGGTGCTACAAGGCTGGAAATGAGGGATGAATATACCCAACTCACACTATCCCTCTTCCCACTGTTGATGGATGTGGAGCTGTGGATCATGGCTTGCAAAAATGTGGTCACCATGAAGCCAAAAGGAATTTGAAACTTCATGACCTCCTTCATTGATTTCAGTGAGCCTCCTTGCTCACCCTCTTAGGCATATAGGGAACAATTTACCTTCACCAAATGTGCTCCAAAAGACATGAGGACTAAGTGCCATATGATGTGTTGGATGGTGATAATACTCCCTCCCTTGAGACCAGCACTGTCCATCATCTTGTTGCCTCAAGTCATGATACCATAAGTGGCCATCCCACCATTTGCTTGCTGAAATAAGCTTCTTCAAAGCTTGGAAATAATAGAGGAAAATAAGTTTTGGGTGAATGGAGATCAAGAAAAACATGTCTTGCTCTAATTCCTCCCATGTGAGAGGCTCCCTTTCATGATAAAAACTCAATACATGACCCTTTGTAGTAGATGGTGCAATTTACCATGCAGCAACCACAAAAAGTTCCCTCCTCTTCTTGAAATTCAATTGAATATGGGAGAATGCATTCCTAATGGATACATTCATCCAATGTATCAATCCTCCTCTCCCACATATGCTCCTCATAAAAATAGAAATATCATCAACATAGGTAGCAAGAATAGAGTTCATGTTGGCTACCATATGCAACAAATGTGAAGGGAAATGATCCCTCACATGCAACCAACGCATTTTGGATGTCAACTGCAATAGAGACTATTGAAAAATGTTGTGTTCCAACCACTTGCATTCTACCCCAATCTCTTCATAAGCTAGGAGGAAGTGTATGATGGATGAGGCAATGTAAGTATGTCCTCCAAAACAGAATTCCCCCCCAAGTCCTCCTAGGGAGTAGTTATCAACATTGGTCATGGTCTCAAGTAGACCATGCAACCTTAAAATAAGAATGCTCCTCCTTGGAGCAACATCCTACACATATGTGGTTAAGGGATGCATGTATACATGAGATAAATCAAAATAATCAACACCTTTACCACAATTTTTTCTCATGCAATGGGAGCATCTCGTAGATGAGCCTCCTTCCATTCTCAAAGAGAAGAGGGAAGACTGTAATAACTCTTCCCAATAGTCATGTACATGCATAGCTCCCATGATAAATGTAGATGTGTCAAGGCTGCTATCCTTCCCCTGCTTTTCCTGCCACAGCGCAGAAACTGAAAGGAGAGTGGGTGTGGATGATGTTGAGAGACTGAATCTCTGCTCCTTGAGCCTACCCAAGAATCTCAGCGCTGCATAAAGACCTCCCAAGGTTTGCACTTCTCTGAAATCCATGGGAAATGCCTCACCATGTGAAGAATTCACCTCTTCTTGCTGATCAAATGGCCTCCTTGGTGCAATGTCTCCAGGAAATGAGACGTGATCTAGTGGTGACTGAGTACATGAATGGAGAAAACCCTCCATGCTTCCACTACGCAATCCAATCACATCTTTAGGTGCATCAACCTTCTGCAATAGATAGGAATGAGATTGGCCCTCTTACTCATCTTCTCTTGGTATCCTCATGCTTTTTCACCTTCTCCATCTCAAGGGCTTGTGAAATCCAGCCCCTTTGACATCTTCAAGGGAAGATCTTATTCCTCCCTTACTGCTCTTGCACAGCGCAGTGCAATTTTGTTGTTCTGGATCAGCAACACATAGAAATGTAGATCTCTCCATGCAATGGGATGAAATGAAAACAGATGAATCTTTGACCATACCTTGGTGAAATGTAGAAGCAAGAACTTCTTCTCCAACTGTGTAGTTTTCCTCCATTGAACATGAAGGCTGCTCCTCCAAGGTTGTGCTAGCGCTGGTACATGTCTCTACCCCCTCAATCTCCTTAATATTTTCCTGAATATCCTTCAACGTCTGGAAAAACAGTGAGGGAATCTATTTTTTTGTCATTCCTTATTCTTCTCCTCTTTCTCTCAGCAAGAAAGTGGGGAATTGACAACATTATAAATCAGATTGTGTGGCTGAATGCTCACACACATCATAAGAAGTACTGGGTACTCTTTCATCTTCCTGAAATTCTATTGGAATTTCACTGTAGCTTCTTCTACCTTGAAACCCTCTTGGAGTTTCACTGCATCCTTATTCTTCCATGGGTTGAACCTCCTTGGAGAGGCCCCTTTCTGATCTAAAAATTGATGAGAGCAATCTCATCCTCTCCATCAATCTGATCTCTGCTTCTTCTCTTAATTCACTGATAGCTTGATCTCACAGGTTGTGCTAGAGATCATGCTATGATACCACTGTAATGTTCCAGATGAGGAAACATAAGTTCAGTAGGGAATATCTTAGGATATTCCACTATGGAATCATAGCAATATGGAAACACACCAATAGATCTAAACCATATATAGACTGGTAGGGCATTTACCGCTTATATCACCTCTAAAGAGAGGGTGAAAACCAGAGGCTTCCTGGCCCGTTCCAGACTCTGTATATATAATATTGGTGAAACACAACAATTAAGGGAATAGCGCACTCCTTTTGGGGTTTTCACGATCCAAAGAGGAGAAAAAACCAAACAAGGGAGAAGTGGGAAATTCCACTTTCAGGAAAATTAGCAAGAGGCACAGTGAGAATGTTGTATAAGCAAATGGGTGTGAAAATAAGACAGGATAGGGCATGGTTCCCCTAGCTTGGGCTATGTGGGACTTTTGTGATGAATTTCAGGAAAAAAAATAATGAGTTTAAGTCCCTTAAACAGATCTCCCACAAAGCTAACTAGCTAAAAATCAACTAAAGAGAAGTGTTGTTGTAACATGAAAACCCAACAACCAGGATTGCGTAGTTTTTCCAAATAATAAGAGTAGTTCAGCTTAAAATTTCCAAAGTACAGTAAGATACATCAAATCATAAATATAAATGATCCTCCCTTCAATCTACAACAAATCCCATGAACAATATAGCAGAAATTCTTCAAGAGAGGCAAGTCCAGCATATGTAAAATTGCAGAAATGAAGGAACAACATTTCTCTATGAGTGCTTCAGCAGTTAAACATTAAAACTTAGAACTAAAATAGATCTATGGCTATAAGATTATATCCATACCAGATCTGGAAACTACTCAGCCTCCTCTACAAGCTACACTTGGGATTTCATCAAAATAATGCATGAATAAGTGTAGATCTGAATTATAAGATACAGGACTGCATAATACAAAGAATTTTTGAAGATGACTATATTATAATAGATATCAGATCTGAAATAGCTTATAACAGTAGCTACTTCAAATATTTACAAAGTGAGAGGCAAGCATCAATCACTGGAGATCTTCCATTGCATAGAAACTGGAATAACATTAAAACCCCAAGTGCAGAAAACACAGTTCTTGAGAGGGACTGCGTAGTAGCTCAATAAAATTGAAGCAAATGTTATACAATACAGATCTGAATACAAATAAGAGAGATATCCACTTCTGGGTGGTCACAAGACACCCTCCTTGAGAAATAACTCCTCCAAAACACTAGATCTCTGTAGATCTAGAATAACACTTGCTGCAACTAAACCAACTGCAAAACCCTTAACAGGATCAGTGCTGCTATTGGAGATGGAGCTTGGTCTTCAACCTGATAGTGGCTCATTTCAGTACATTCTACTCCAAGAGATAATCAAGGAAGGAGGGAGGATTCCTACACAGGAAATCCTCTTCCCTTAGGCTAAACAACCAAGAGAGCTAACATTGCTCAAGCAACCTCTATTTTGAAAATACTTCAACAACCTCTACATGAGCCCTCTCCTCCTTTTTATAACTTGAAGGGGTGCACAAACCCTAAACCACTTCAATGGACTTAACCCCTTTCACATTGGATCTCTCTTCTAAAACTGCGCTGGTTCTCCATGGTGGTCCAATTTCTGTTCACACACAAATGGATTTTGTTACAAAAGGCCCATATTTATCCCTTTTCACATTGGGAATGTATTTATTCTTTGATTTAAGGTGTTTTTCTTGTCCTTATTCACATTTTATTCGTCAATCATGAAATACAAAAATGAACAAGGCAAAATTAATGTTCCAATTAGCTAAAGCTAATTTAGGAACATTACAGTCTCCCCCTCCCAAATGTTTCTTGTCCTCAAGAAACTCCAAGGAAGAACCAGACTTCTCCTTACCCTTTTATGGCCTCATCAATGGATCCCACCATGGCTGAAAATGGTAAGAAATTAATCTGGCCTCCAATGACCTTCTCCAAGTGCAAGATAGCAAGTGTACATCATGAGAAATGGGAGGTACAAGTGGTGATCTTCTTCTTGCTCCATGGCCTCATCAGGTAGGAGTGACGAAGAGCATGGGAAAACTTTTCCCAATGAGTGTCTCCCACACCCTGCTATCATCCAAGTAAAAGGAGCCATTCTCGATAGTTCACAGAAACAGTTATTAATCCCCATGATGTGCATTGAGTAGGGGCTACAAGGTTGGAAATGAGGGATGAATATACCCAACTCACACTATCCCTCTTCCCATTGTTGATGGATGTGGAGTTGTGGATCCTGGCCTGCAAAAATGTCGTTACCATGAAGCCAAAAGAAATTTGAAACTTCATGACGCCTTCATTGATTTCAGTGAGCCTACTTGCCAACTCTCTGAGGCATATAGTGAAAAATTTACCTTCAGCAAATGTGCTCCAAAATAAATGAGGACTGAGTGCCATATGATGTGCTAGATGGTGACAACAGTCCCTCCCTTTAGACCAGCATTGTCCACTATCTTGTTGCCTCAAGTCATGATACCATAACTGGCCATCCCACCACTTGCTTGCTGAAATAAGCTTCTTCAAAGCTTGCAAATGATAGAGGAAAATAAGTGTTGGGTGAATGGAGATAAAGAAAAACATGTCTTGCTCTAATTCCTCCCATGTGAGAGTCTCCCTTTCATGATTCAAACTCAATACATGACCTTTTGTAGAAGATGATGCAATGTACCATGCAGCAGCCACAAAAATTTCCCTCCTCTTCTTGAAATTCAATTGAATATGGGAGAATGCATTCCCAATGGATACATTCATCCAATGTATCAATCCTCCTCTCCCACATATGCTCCTCATAAAAAAAGAAATATCAGCAACATAGGGAGCAACAATAGAGTTCATGTTGGCTGCCATATGCAAAAAATGTGAAGGGTAATGATCCCTCATATGCAACCAACACAGTTTGGACCTCACCTGCAATAGAGACTACTAAAAAATGTGGTCTTCCAACCACTTGCACGCTACCCCAATCTCTTCATGATCTTGGAGGAAGTGTATGATGGATGAGGCAATCTAAGTATGTCCTCCAAAATAGAATTCCTCCCCAAGTCCTCCTAGGGAGTAATTATCAACATTGGTCATGGTCTCAAGTAGACCATGCAACCTTAAAATAAGAATGTTCCTCCTTGGAGCAACATCCTGCACATATGTGGTTAAGGGATGCATGTAGACATGAGATAAATCAAAATAATCAATGCCCTTACCATAATTTTTGCTCATGCAATGGGAGCATCTCATAGATGAGCCTCCTTCCATTCTCAAAGAGAAGAAGGAAGACTATAATAACTCTTCCCAAGAGTCATGTGCATGCATAGCTCCCATGCCAAATGTAGATGTGGGAAGGCTTCTATCCTTCCCCTGTTTTTCCTGCCACAATGCAGGAACTGAAATGAGAGTGGTTGTGGATGATCTTGAGATACTACTTCTCTCCTCCTCGAGCCTACCCAAGACTCTCAACTCTGCATCAAGACCTCCCAAGGTCTCCACTTCTCTGAATTCCATGGGCAATGCCTCACCATGTGAAGCATTCACCTCTTCTTGCTGATCAAGTGGCCTCCTTGGTGAAATTTCTCTAGGAAATGAGACATCATCCAGTGGTGACTGAGTACATGAATGGAGAAAACCCTCCATGCTTCCACTGCGCAATCCAATCACCTCTTTAAGTGCATCAACCTTCTACAATAGATAGGAATGAGATTGGCCCTCTTTCTCATCTTCTATCGATATCCTCATGCTATTGCACCTTCTCCATCTCAAAGGATTGTGAAATGAAGCCCCTTTGATATCTCCAAGGGAAGATCTTATTCCTCCCTTACTGCTTTTGCATAGTGCAGTGCAATTCTGTTGTTCTAGATCAACAGCAAATAGAAATGTAGATCTCTCCATGCAATGGGCTGAAATGAAAACGGATGAATATTTGACCATACCTTTGTGAAATGTAGAGGCAAGAACTTCTTCTACAACTGTGTATTATTTCTCCATTGAACATGAAGGTTGCTCCTCCAAGGTTGTGCTAGCACTGGTACAAGTCTCTACCGACTCAATCTCCTTGAGATTTTCTTGAATATCCTTCAAGGTCTGGAAAAATAGTCAGGGAATCTCTTTTTGTGTCATTCCTTCTTCTTCTCCTCTTTCTATCAGCAAGAAAGTGGGGATGTGACAACATTGTAAATCAAATTGTGTGGTTGAATTCTCACACACATAATAAGAAGTACTGGGTACTCCCTCATCTTCTTGAAATTCTCTAGGAATTTCACTGTAGCTTCTTCTGCTTTGAAACCCTCTTGGAGTTTCTCTGCATCCTTCTTCTTCCATGGGTTGAACCTCCTTGGAGAGGCCCTTTTCTAATCTGAAAATTGATGAGATTAATCTCATCCTCTCCATCAATCTGATCTCTGCTTCTTCTCTTAATTCATTGATAGCTTGATCTCACAGGCTGTGCCAAAGATCATGCTCTGATACTAATGAAATGCTCGAAATGGGGAGAAATATGTTTAGTAGGGAATATATTAAAATATTCCATTATGGAATCACAGCAATATGGGATGACACCAATAGATCTAAACCACAGATAGACTGGTAGCGCATTTACCGGTTATATCATTTCTAAAGAGAGGGTGAAAACCAGATGCTTCCTGGCCCATTCCAAACACTGTCTATAGAATATTGGTGAAACACAGCAAGTAAGGGAATAGCACCATCCTTTTGGAGAAGTGGGAAATTCCAAAAAATCAGCAAAAACCAAACAAGGGAGAAGTGGGAAATTCCACTTTCAGGAAAATCAGCGAGAGGCAAGTGAGAATGTTGTATAAGCTAATGGGTGTGAAAATAACAGAAGCCAGGGCTTGGTTCCCCTAGCTTGGGATATGTGGGACTTGTGTAATGAATTTTTATTAAAAAGTAATGAGTTTAAGTCCCTTAAACAGATCTCCCACGAAGCTAACTAGCTAAAAATCAGCTAAAGAGAAGAGCTGTTGTAACAAGAAAACCCAACAACCAAGATTGCGTAGTTTTTCCAAATAATAAGAGGAGGCCAGATTAAAATGTCCAAAGTACAGTAAGATACATCAGATCAGAAATATAAATTATCCTCCCTTCAATCTATAGCAAATCCCATGAACAATACAGCATAAATTCTTCAGGAGAGGCAAATTCGGCATATGTAAAATTGCAGAAATGAAGGAACAAAATTTCTCTATGAGTGCTTCAGTAGTTAAAAATAAAAAATTATATCTAAAATAGATCTATGGCTGTAACATCAGATCCATGGCAGATCTGGAGACTACTCAGCCTCCTCTACAAGATCCCCTTGGGATTTCATCAAAATAATGCATGAATAAGTGTAGATCTGAATTATAAGCTACAGGACTGCATAATACATAGAATTTCTGAAGATTAATTTATTATAATAGATATCAGATCCAAAATAGCTTATAAAAGTAGCTACTTCAAATATTTACAAAGTGAGAGGCAAGCCTCAATCGCTAGAGATCTTTCATTGCACAGAAACTGGAATAACATTAAAACCCCAAGCGCAGAAAATGGAATTCTTGAGAGGGACTGCGCAGTAGATCAATAAAATTGAAGCACATGCTATAAAATAAATATATGAATACAAATAAGAGAGATATCCTCTTCTGGGTGGTCACAAGACACCCTCCTTGAGAGAGAACTCCTCCAAAACACTACATCTCTGCAGATCTAGGATACCACTTGCTGCAACTCAACCAATTGCAAAACCCTCAATAGGATCAGTGCTGCTAATAGAGATGGAGCTTGGTCATCAACCTGATAGTGGCCCATTTCATTACATTCTCCTCCAAGAGCTACTCAAGGAAGGAGGGAGGATTCCTAAACAGGAAATCCTCTTCCCTTAGGCTAAACAACCAAGAGAGCTAGAGTTGATCAAGTAACCTCTATTTTGAAAATACTTCAACAACCTCTACATGAGCCCTCTCTTCCTTTTTATAACTTGAAGGGGTGCACAAACCCTACACCACTTCAATGGACTTAACCCCTTTCACATTGGATCCCTCTTCTAAAACTGCGCTGGTTCTCCAAGGTGGTCCAATTTATGTTCACACACAAACATATTTTGTTACAAAAGGCCCAGATTCGTCCCTTTTCACTTTGGGCATGTATTTATTCTTTGATTTAAGGAGTTTTTCTTGTCCTTATTTACACTTTGTTCATCAATCATGAAATAAAAAAATGAGCAAGGAAAAATTAATGTTCCAATTAGCTGAAGCTAATTTAGGAACATTACAATGTCCCCCTCCCAAATGCTTCTTGTCCTCAAAAAACTGCAAGGAATAACCAGAATTCTCCTTCAACTTTTGTGGCCTCATCAATGGATCCCACCATGGCTTAAAATGGTAAGCAATGAATCTTCCCTCTAATGACCTTCTCCATGTGCAAGATAGCAAGTGTACATCATGAGAAATGGGAGGTACAAGTGGTGATCTTCTTGTTTCTCCATGGCCTCATCACGTAGGAGTGATGAAGAGCATGGGGAAAAAATTTTCAAATGACTGTCTCCCACACCCATGCTATCATCCAAGTAAAAGGAGCCATTCTCGATAGCTCACAGAAACAGTTATTAATGCCCATGATGTGCATTGAGTACAGACTACAAGGCTAGAAATGAGGGATGAATATACCCAACTCACACTATCCTTGTTCCCACTATTGATGGATGTGGAGCTGTGGATCTTGGCCTAAAAAAATGTGGTCACCATGAAGCCAAAAGGAATTTGACACTTCATGACATCCTTTATTGATTTCCGTGAGCCTCCTTGCCCACCCTCTTAGGCATATAGTGAAAAATTTACCTTCACCACATGTGCTCCAAAAGACATGAAGACTAAGTGCCATATGATGTGCTGGATGGTGACAATAATCCCTCCCTTGAGACCAGTGCTGTCCATTATCTTGCTACCTCAAGTAATGATACCATAAGTGGCCATCCCACCACTTGCTTGTTGAAATAAGCTTCTTCAAAGCTTGGAAATGATAGAGGAAAAGAAGTGTTGGGTGAATGGAGATCAAGCAAAACATGTCTTGCTCTAATTCCTCCCATGTGAGAGGCTCCCTTTCATGATGCAAAATCAATACATGACCCTTTGTAGAAGATGATGCAATGTACCATGCAGCAGCCACAAAAATTTCCCTCCTCTCCTTGAAATTCAATTGAATATGGGAGAGTGCATTCCCAATGCATAAATTCATCCAATGTATCAATCCTCCTCTCCCACATATTCTCCTCATAAAAATAGAAATATCAGAAACATAAGGAGCAAGAATAGAGTTCATGTTAGCTGCCATATGCAAAAAATGTGGAGGGAAATGATCCCTCATATGCAACCAACGCAGTTTGGACCTCAACTTCAATAGAGACTTCTAAAAAATGTGGTCTTCCAACCACTTTCATTATGCCCCAATCTCTTCATAAGCTTGGAGGAAGTGTATGATGGATGAGGCAATGTAAGTATGTCCTCCAAAATAGAATTCCTCCCAAAGTCCTCCTAGGGAGTAGTTATCAACATTGGTCATGGTCTCAAGTAGACCATGCAACCTTAAAATAAGAATGCTCCTCCTTGGAGAAACATCCCGCACATATGTGGTTAAGGGATGCATGTATACATGAGATAAATCAAAATAATCCACACCCTTACCACAAGTTTTTCTCATGCAATGGGAGCATCTCATAGATGAGCCTCCTTCCATTCTCAAAGAGAAGAGCGAAGACTATAATAACTCTTCCCAAGATTCATGTGCATGCATAGCTCCCTTGCCGAATGTAGATGTGGCAAGGCTGCTATCCTTCCCCTGCTTTTCCTGCCACAGCGTAGAAAATGAAATGAGAGTGGGTGTGGATGATGTTGAGAGACTGCTTCTCTCCTCCTTGAGCCTACCCAAGACTCTCAGCGCTGCATCAAGACCTCCCAAGGTCTCCACTTCTATGAAATCCATGGGCAATGCCTCACCATGTGATGCATTCACCTCTTCTTGCTGATCAAGTGGCCTCCTTTGTGCAATGTCTCTAGGAAATGAAACATCATCTAGTGGTGACTGAGTACATGAATGGAGAAAACCCTCCATGCTTCCACTACGCAATCCAATCACCTCTTTAGGTGCATCAACCTTCTGCAATATATAGGAATGAGATTACCCTCTTCCCCATCTTCTCTCGGTATCCTCATGCTTTTGCACCTTCTCCATATCAAGGGCTTGTGAAATGTAGCCCCTTTTTTATCTCCAATGGAAAATCTTATTCTACCCTTACTGCTCTTGCATGGCGCAGTGCAATGTTTTTGTTATAGATTAGCAGCACATAGAAATGTAGATATCTCCATGCAATGGGCTAAAATGAAAACAGAGGAATCTTTGACGATAACTTGGTGAAATGTAGAAGCAAGAAATTATTCTGCAACTGTGTAGTATTCCTCCATTGAACATGAAGCCTGCTCCTCCAAGGTTGTGCCAGCGTTGGTACAAGTCTCTACCCCCTCAATCTCCTTGAGATTTTCTTGAATATCCTTCAAGGTTTGGAAAAAGAGTGAGGGAATCTCTTTTTTTGTCATTCCTTCTTCTTCTCCTCCTTCTCTCAGAAAGAAAGTGGGGATGTGACAACATTTTAAATCATATTTTGTGGTTGAATGCTCACACACATCATAAGAAGTACTGGGTACTCCTTCATCTTCCTGAAATTCTCTAGGAATTTCACTGTAGCTTCTTCTGCTTTGAAACCCTCTTGGAGTTTCATTGCATCCTTCTTCTTCCATGGGTTGAACCTCCTTGGAGAGGCCATTTTCTGATCTAAAAATTGATGAGAGTAATCTCATCCTCTCCATCAATCTGATATTTGCTTCTTCTCTTAATTCACTGATAGCTTGATCTCACAGTCTGTGCCAGAGATCATGCTCTGACACCACTGTAATGTTCCAAATTTGGAAAAATAAGTTTAGTAGGGAATATATTAAGATATTACACTATGGAATCACACCAATAGATCTAAACCAGATATAGATTGGTAGGGCATTTACCAGTTATATCACCTCTAAAGAGAGGATGAAAACCAGAGGCTTCCTGGCCCATTCCAGACTCTGTCTATAGAAGATTGGTGAAACACAGAAAGTAAGTGAATATAACACTCCTTTTTGGGTTTTCATCCTTTTGGATCCTTATATCTACATATCTAAAGAATGGATCCAAAGAGGAGAAAAAACCAATCAAGGGAGAAGTGGGAAATTCCACTTTCAGGAAAATCAGCAAGAGGCACAGTGAGAATTTTGTATAAGCAAATGGGTCTCAAAATAACACAGGCCAGGGCTTGGTTCCCCTACCTTGGGCTATAATTTTCTTTTGTGATGAATTACAGGAAAAAAATAATGAGTTTAAGTCCCTTAAACAGATCTCCCACGAAGCTGAATAGCTGAAAATCAACTAAAGATAAGAGTTGTTGTAACAAGAAAACCCAACAACCAGGATTTCACAGTGTTTCCAAATAATAAGAGGAGGTCAGCTTAAAATTTCCAAAGTAAATTAAGATACATCAGATCAGAAATATAAATGATCCTCCCTTCAATCTACAACAAATCCCATGAACAATATAGCAGAAATTCTTCAAGAGAGGCAACTCCGGCATATGTAAAATTGCAGAAATGAAGGAACAACGTTTCTCTATGAGTGCTTCAGCAGTTAAAAATTAAAACTTATATCTACAACATATATATGGCTGTAACATCAGATCCATACCACATATGGAAACTACTCATCCTCCTCTACAAGATCCCCTTGCGATTTCATCAAAATAATGCATAAATAAGTGTAGATCTAAATTATAAGCTACAAGACTGCATAATACGCAGAATTTATGAAGATGAATTTACTATAACAGATATCAGATCTGAAATATCTTAGAACATTATCTACTTCAAATATTTACAAAGTGAGAGGCAAGCCTCAATCACTGGAGATCTTCCATTGCACAGAAGATGGAATAACATTAAAACCCCAAGTGTAGAAAACGCAGTTCTTGAGAGGGACTGCACAACAACTCAATAATATTGAAGCAAATGCTATACATTACATATATGAATACAAATAAGAGAGATATCCTCTTCTGGGTGGTCACAAGATACCCTTCCTGAGAGAGAAATCCTCCAAAACAATAGATCTCTGCAGATCTAGGATACCACTTGCTGCAACTCAAGCAATTGCAAAACCCTCAACAGGATCATTGTTGTTACAAGAGATGGAGCTTGGTATTCAACCTGATAGTGGCTCATTTCAGTACATTCTCCTCCAAGAGCTACTCAAGGAAGGAGGGAGGATTCCTAAACAGGAAATCCTCTTCCCTTAGGCTACACAGCCAAGAGAGCTAGAGTTGCTCAAGCAATCTCTATTTCGAAAATACTTCAACAACCTCTACATGAGCCCTCTCCTCCTTTTTATAACTTGAAGGGGTGCACAAACCCTAAACCACTTCAATGGACTTAACCCATTGCACATTGGATCCCTCTTCTAAAACTGCGTTGGTTCTCCAAGGTGGTCCAATTTCTGTTCACACACAAATGGATTTTGTTACAAAAGGCCTATATTTATCCCTTTTCACATTGGGCATGTATTTATTCTTTGATTTAAGGATTTTTTCTTGTCCTAATTCAGATTTAATTCATCAATCATGAAATAAAAAAATGAACAAGGAAAAATTAATGTTCCAATTAGCTGAGGCTAATTTAGGAACATTACATTCTACCCCTCCCAAATGTTTCTTGTCCTCAAGAAACTGCAAGGAAGAACCAAAATTCTCCTTCCCCTTTTGTGGCCTCATCAATGGGTCCGACCATGGCTTAAAATGGTAAGAAATGAATCTTCCCACCAATGACCTTCTCCAAGTGCAAGATAGCAAGTGTGCATCATGAGAAATGGGAGGTACAAGTGGTGATCTTCTTGTTGCTTCATGGCCTCATCAGGTAGGAGTGACGAAGAGCATGGGGAAAATTTTCCCCAATGAGTGTCTCCAATACCCATGCTATCATCCAAGTAAAAGGAACCATTATCGATAGCTCATAGAAATAGTTATTAATCCCCATGATGTGCATTGAGTAGGGGCTACAAGGCTGGAAATGAGGGATGAATATACCCAACTCACACTATCCCTCTTGCCACTACTGATGGATGTGGAGCTGAGGATCTTGGCCTGCAAAAATGTGATCACCATGAAGCCAAAAGGAATTTGAAGCTTCATGACCTCCTTCATTGATTTTAGTGAGCCTCCTTGTCCACCCTCTTAGGCATATAGTGAAAAATTTACCTTCACCACATGTTCTCCAAAAGACATGAGGACTAAGTGCCATATGATGTAATGGATGGTGAAAATAGTCCCTACCTTGAGACCAGTGTTGTCCATCATCTTGCTGCCTCAACTCATGATACCATAAGTGGCCATCCCACCAGTTGCTTGCTGAAATAAGCTTCTTCAAAGCTTGGAAATGATAGAGGAAAATAAGTGTTGGGTGAATGGAGATGAAGAAAAACATGTCTTGCTCTAATTCCTCCGATGTGAGAGGTTCCCTTTCATGGTACAAACTCAATACATGACCCTTTGTAGAATATGATGCAATGTACCATGCAACAGCCACAAAACATTCCCTCCTCATCTTGAAATTCAATTGAATATGGGAGAGTGCATTCCCAATGGATACATTCATCCAATGTATCAATCCTCCTCTCCCACATATGATCCTCATAAAACTAGAAATATCAGCAACATAGGGAGCAAGAATAGAGTTCATGTTGGCTACCATATGCAACAACTGTGAAGGGAAATGTTCCCTCATATGCAACCAACGCAGTTTGGACTTCAATTGCAATAGAGACTGCTGAAAAATGTGGTCTTCCAACCACTTGCATGCTGCCCCAATCTCTTCATAAGCTTGCATGAAGTGTATGATGTATGAAGCAATGTAAGTATGTCCTCCAAAATATAATTCCTCCCCAAGTCCTCCTAGGGAGTAGATATCAACATTGGTCATGGTCTCAAGTAGACCATGCAACCTTAAAATAAGAATGCTCCTCCTTGGAGCAACATCCTGCACATATGTGGTTAAGGGATGCATGTATACATGAGATAAATCAAAATAATCAACACCCTTACCACAAGTTTTGCTCAAGCAATGGGAGCAACTCATAGATGAGCCTCCTTCCATTCTCAAAGAGAAGAGGGAAGACTGTAATAACTCTTCCCAAGAGTCATGTGCATGCATAGCTCCCATGCCAAATGTAGATGTGGGAAGGCTGCTATCCTTCCCCTACTTTTCCTGCCACAGCACATAAATTGAAATGAGAGTGGGTGTGGATGATGTTGAGAGAATTCTTCTCTCCTCCTTGAGCTTACCCAAGACTCTCAGCGCTGCATCAAGACCTCCCAAGGTCTCCACTTCTCTAAAATCCATGGGTAATGCCTCACCATGTGAAGCATTCACCTCTTCTTGTTGATCAAGTGGCCTGCTTGGTGCAATGTCTCCAGAAAGTGAGACATCATATAGTGGTGACTGAGTACATGAATGGGGAAAACCCTCCATGCTTCCACTGTGCAATCCAATCACCTCTTTAGGTGCATCAACCTTCTGCAATAGATAGGAATGAGATTGGCCCTCTTCCCCATCTTCTCTTAGTATCCTCATGCTTTTGCACCTTCTCCATCTCAAGGGCTTGTGAAATGCAGCCCCTTTGATATCTCCAAGGGAAAATATTATTCCTCCCTTACTGCTCTTCCACAATGCAGTGCAATTCTGTTGTTCTAGATCAGCAACACATAGAAATGTAGATATCTCCATGCAATGGGCTGAAATGAAAATAGACGAATCTTTGACCATACCTTGGTGAAATGTAGAAGCAAGAACTTCTTCTGCAACTGTGTATTATTCCTCCATTGAAAATGAAGGCTGCTCCTCCAAGGTTGTGCCAGCGCTGGTACATGTCTTTACCCCCTCAATCTCCTTGAGATTTTCTTGAATATCCTTCAAGGTTTGGAAAAAGAGTGAGGGAATCTCTTTTTGTGTCATTCCTTCTTCTTCTCCTCTTTCTCTCAGCAAGAAAGTGGGTATGTGACAACATTGTAAATCAAATTGTGTGGCTGAATGCTCACACACATCATAAGAAGTACTGGGTACTTCTTCATCTTCTTGAAATTCTCTAGGAATTTCACTGTAGCTTCTTCTGCTTTGAAACCCTCTTGGAGTTTCACTGCATCATTCTTCTTCCATGGGTTGAAACTCCTTGGAGAGGCCCTTTTCTAATCTAAAAATTTATGAGAGTAATCTCATCCTCTCCATCAATCTGATCTTTGCTTCTTCTCTTATTTCACTGTTATCTTGATCTCACAGGCTGTGCCAGAGATCATGCTGTGGTACCACTGTAATGTTCCAAATGGGGTAAAATAAGTTCAGTAGGGAATATATTAAGATATTCCACTATGTAATCACAACAATATGGAATCACACCAATAGATGTAAACCAGAGATAAACTGGTAGGGCATTTACCAGTTATATCACCTCTAAAGAGAGGGTGAAAACCAGAGGCTTCCTGGCCCGTTGCAGACTCTGTCTATAGAATATTGGTGAAACACAGAGAGTAAGGGAATGGCATAGTAATTTTTTATTTTTCCACCTTTGGGATCCCTAGATCTACAGATCTAAAAAATGTATCCAAAGAGGAGCAGAAACCAAACAAGGGAGAAGTGGGAAATTCCACTTTCAGGAAAATCAGCAAGAGGCATAGTGAGAATATTGTATAAGAAAATGGGTGAAAAAATAATGCAAGCCAGGGCTTGGTTCCCATATATTGGGCTACGTGGGACTTGTGTGATGAATTTCAGGAAAAAAAAATGAGCTTAAGTCCCTTAAACACATCTCCCACGAAGCTGACTAGCTAACAATCAGCTAAAGAGAAAAGTTGTAACAAGAAAACCCAACAACCAGGATTGTGAAGTTTTTCCAAATAATAAGAAGATGTCAGCTTAAAATTTCCAAAGTACACTAAGATACATCGGATCAGAAATATAAATTATCCTCCATTCAATCTACGGAGAATCCCATGAACAATATAGCAGAAATTCTTCAAGAGAGGCAACTCCGGCATATGTAAAATTTCATAAATGAAGGAACATCATTTCTCTATGAGTGCTTCAGATCCATACCAGATATGGAAACTACTCAGCCTCCTCTATAAGATCCCCTTGGGATTTCATCAAAATAATGCATAAATAAGTGTAGATCTAAATTATAAGCTACAGGACTGCATAATATGCAGAATTTCTAAAGATGAATTTACTATAACAGATATCAGATCTGAAATAGCTTAGAACAGTAGCTACTTCAAACATTTACAAATTGAGAGGCAAGCCCCAATCACTAGAGATCTTCCATTTGACAGAAACTAGAATAACAGTAAAACCCCAAGTGCAAAAAATGCAGTTCTTGAGAGGGACTGCGCAGTAGCTCAATAAAATTGAAGCACGTGCTATAAAATACATATCTTAATACAAATAAGAGATCGATCCTCTTCCGAGTGGTCATAAGACACCCTCCTTCAGAGAGAACTCCTCCAAAACACTAGATCTCTGCAGATCTAGGATACCACTTGCTGCAACTCAACCAACTGCAAAACCCTCAACATGATCAGTGCTGCTACAGGAGATGGAGCTTGGTCTTCAACCCGATAGTGGCTCATTTCAGTACATTCTCCTCCAAGAGCTACTCAAGTAAGGAGGGGGGATTCCTAAAAAGGAAATCCTCTTTCCTTAGGCTAAACAACCAAGAGAGCTAGAGTTTCTCAAGTAACCTCTATTTCGAAAATACTTCAACAACCTCTACATGAGCCCTCTCCTCCTTTTTATAACTTGAAGGGGTGCACAAACACTAAACCACTTCAATGGACTTAACCCCTTTCACATTGGATCCCTCTTCTAAAACTGTGCTGGTTCTCCAAGGTGGTCCAATTTTTGTTCACACACAAATGGATTTTGTTACAAAAGGCCCATATTTATCCCTTTTCACATTGGGCATGTATTTATTATTTGATTTAAGGTGTTTTTCTTGTCCTTCTTCACATTTTATTCATCAATCATGAAATACAAAAATGAACAAGGAAAAATTAATGTTCCAATTAGCTGAAGCTAATTTAGGAACATTACAGGGGATCTGGAAGACGATATCTACATGAAACAACCTGAAGGCTTTATGGTGAAGGGGTTGAAAGAGATGGTATGCAGGTTAAATAAGTCTCTGTATGGGTTAAAACAGTCACCAAGGATGTGGTATTAGAAATTTGATACCTATATACGGGGACTTGGCTTCACCAAAAGCAAGGAGGACCACTGTGTTTATTTTAAATTAATTGGTGACCGTGTTATTTATTTGGTCTTGTATGTGGATGACATGTTGTTGATTGGAAATTATAAAGAAATTATCCAAGATTTGAAGACCCAACCATTCTCCAAATTTGACATGAAGGATCTTGGTGCTGCAAACTATATTTTGGGCATGGAAATTAAGAGAGATCGGGCAAAAAGGAAGCTCTGTTTAAACCAAAGGAGGTATGTTGAGACTATATTGCAGAGGTTCAATATGTACGATAGTAAACTGGTGAATTTTCTGATTCTTGTAGGTACAATGTTGTCTGCTGAACAGTGTCCCAAGAGACAAGAAGAAGAGGAGGATATGTCCCGTGTTCCTTATGCAAGTGCAGTGGGTAGCCTAATGTATGCAATGGTCTATACTAGACCAGACATTGCACATGTTGTGGGAGTATTGAGAAGGTTTATGTCAAACCCAGGGAAGGAGGATTAGATAGCAGTGAAGCGGGCTTTCAGATATTTGCGTGGCACTAGTGATTATGGCTTGTGCTTCCAGGGAAGACCAGTATTGGAAAGAGTGTTGGACATTTGTGGGTTTTTTGATGCAGACTGGGATGGACATTTAGAACAAAAAAGATCTAATAGTGGGTATGTGTTTAGCCTATTTGGAGGTGCAGTCAGTTGGATGAGTAACAGCCAACCTGTAGTGGCTCTTTCAACTGCATAGGTAGAATACATGGCAGCCACTCATGCAAGCAAGGAAGCAATTTTCTTGCAAAGATCGTGTTCAAATATGGGGTTGGTGTAGCAAGCTATAATGATAGACTGTGATAGCCAAAGTATAATTTTCTTGGCTAAGAACGCTACTTATCATTCAAAGACAAAGCAAATTGATGTTCAATATCACTTTGTGAGATATATGGTTGAGGCTAAAAGGGTGTTGTTGGTAAAGGTGGAAACTTTGAATAATGTTGCAGATGCATTGAAAAAGTCTGTGAGCACTCAGAAGTTCTCTTGGTGTAGAGAAACAATGGGTGTTGCAAAGCTGGGCTAATGACTCAGCTCTCCTGTGGCCCCCTACGGAAAGAAAGAAACAAGTGGGAGCATGTTAGGTTTTTTTTATATTATTTCCACAACTAATCATGCGTGGGGGGGTAACAACAAGGGCGATAGCCCCCCCTATCAGGGTCTGGTGCAGCGGCCCAAAAAAAAAATTGGTCCTTATTTTCTGGTGGGCAAACCGACCGATGGTTTTGTGCATGGGTTTGCACATGGTTTTGGGGCATGATGGTTTTTGGCTCTTGTTATTTTGTAGATCTAGTCAAGGGAACTACGCTTATGTTCTAATGCAGGGTTAATGGATTGGGGTTTATGTATGCTTTGGCATGTATATATATGTGTTGTAACACTAAAAGGAGTATAATGAAAAATCAAGTTGGTCGTCCTAATTTTGGATCCAGGGGAAAATCTCTGTGTTTATCTGTTTTATGTTTTATGCTCTCGCTACTATTTATTTTCTATCTTTAAGATTCATTTGTAGGTAATTTCTGTACAGGGTTAAAACCTACATAGTGAATTAATGCGCCACCAGGAAACCATGTGGAGAGACACTTGGCTGCTCCACATGACCGCTTATGTAAAGAAGGACCGCGATAAATGTTGGCATGAGGGAGCCATTAATTCGACCTCTGCCACCTTCTCCTCGACGTACCAACTTTGCAACTCATTAAGGCTGCTTTCCATGGCCATTAAGCCTGTCATCTCGGCCCTTTCATCCTCATTTCGACCCTCCTTCCTGCTCTCGGTGCATTTGTCTATTAATTTCTCTCTACCTTTGGTGTAAGGTCCTCGTTCGACCAGCCTCAACCTTCCCTGTGCAAGTTGTTCTTCTCCTGTGTTTTCTAAGTCCCCCTCCTGGTCTGATGACTCGGCTCCTTGGACAATTATGCCTCGGTGTGACAGAATGAGGTGCAGAATAATTGGGGGGCATGGCTAGCCTTCCTATCCTCTGCTTTTTCTCACCCAGGGTCGTGACCTGAACCTTTCTATTGGCTAGAATGAGAATGATAGGAACCCCCCTATCAACTTGAATGCCCAGATCTCTCTGTAGCTCCCTGTCCCTACTTCAACTCCCTCCATCCCCCACAGCAAGAAGAGGTCACGTAAATCTACCATTCCTCCTGAGCATGATTTCATCCCCTGTAAGATGAAGGCCCTCCCAGTGCAAAGCACCTCTAGCGGTAGCAAAGAATACAGTGAAAAATATGGAAATAGTGAAGATAGTAGCTCAGACCAGGAGGCCGAAAACAAGACGAAAAAATCTAGACTGCATGAAGGCTCCTTAGATAAACTCGACACCCCAGCACCGCCACGTCCTCAACCTCCTAGCCATGTACTGAGCAAGGAGACGGATGATGGGTACTACATGTGTAGAATTTAGGAAGAAGCTCCCACCTCCAGCAACAAGAATGCAGGTTCAGCTTAGGTTCAGTTTTTTAATTCTCGTTAGCATGCTCATATTTTGAAATTGTCTAATCTGTGACTCATGTTCTATTTTGGTAACTAAATCTGTTGGCTTCCCACTTTGGGTAGTAGTTACTCTCTAGTTTTTAAGGATTGGTTTCCCCAACTAGGGCAGTCTAGCTTCTGGTGGAAAACTGTTGAAACTTCCCTTTGGATTGGACTCATCAAATTCGAAGGAAGAGACCTGTAATTGTCTATTCTATATGATATACCTTAGAGAAAAAAACAATATGGGGGTTACAAGGGTACAAAAATAACAATAAGGGAGCTATACTAACCACAATATGGGACTAAAATAGTAATATATGGATAGGTGATATAGCTACAAGTGGTCCCATGTCAAGGTATAGGTGATATAGCTGCAAGTGGCGAAACATAGGGTTCAGAGAGTGAATCCTAGTGCATGGAGTGAAGTGAGGGTTAGGAGTGGTAGGTATAGGAAAAAAAAAAATTTAATGTTCTTTATGAAGTGCAGAATCCCTTGAGAGAGCTACTTTTCTCACAGATATGTTTCCTGTAGCAGTTACAGGGTTTCCTGTAGCATTACACAAACCCTGTAGTGTTTCAGGACAACCCCTTGTAGTAGACATGTTTTAGTCATAACTCCCAAATGGTAGACTGGATTGACCTGAAATTTTGAGAGAATGTTACCATCATCCTTATAAAATTCCCCATAAAACATATCCGCCATTGGATGCAAAAATATTGAGAAAAAATAAATATGGTTGTAGGTGGTGGAGGTTGATTTCTCACAATTTGTGCACCATAAATTGTTGAAATTGCTTGAGAATTTTACCATCATATATATGCATCACTCCATGAAACATGTTATTAAATAGATGCACCATTTTTTAGATATAATAAAAAAAAAAACTATGCTAAAAAACATGAGTTTTTCGTAACAAAAACAGGGTTTTCTCTAGAATTTTAGGACAATGAGGAAAATGAATGATAAAATCTTGGAAATGATGGGTGGATGTTGGAAATGGATGAGGGTGATGGATTGGCATGACCTTGGTCCTTTTGGAGCATATGATAAAATGAGGAGGAAGTCCAAGTTTGGCTTCCTTTAACTAGGGTTTTGATCAACTTTTTCGTTTGGTGCCAACTTGATTTTTTGTTGCTTCCAAAGGTTAGAGAGCATCTGCATTCATTAGAGAGAGATACATGGACAAACTAATTTTTTTCCTTTTCATTTTTTCACTTTTTTCTTTTTTTATTTAGGCCTACTAGCTGCCTCAATGAGGTTTTTACCTAGTAGGTTCGACTAGGCGTCTCAAAGGAGGTTTTCACCTAGGATCTTCTTATTTTTATTTTTTATTTTTCAAACCCATTGAATGCATTATGGAGGTTTCCAATCAGCCAACTAATCTTAGGTGCCTCAAAAGAGGTTTTCACCTGATATTTTATTATTTTTCCTTTTTTCTCTCTTTTCCATTTTTGTTTATCCTACTCTACTTGAAAAAACAAAATATCTTTCAAGTATAGGAATCCTTCCAATGGATCTATTTTCACATCAATATGATAGAAAAAATTATGTGTACTCTTGAAATAAATGTTGACATGTACCTCAATAAGAGATGAATTTACCTGACTGAGATTATATCAACTACTATTGAAGACGAGTGTGTTGTTGCAACTTAATGATTTTCTAGAACCATATTTCAATATAGCTTTGATGCCCTTGGTTTTCATGCTCATTTAGAACATTATTTATGTCTTATTCTACCATGAAATTCAAATCTTCCTCTTTTTGCTGATTATTCTCTCGAACATATGGAGGAAATGATGGTAAACATGATGGATCTTTCTCACTATCTTATTCTGATGTATGCTCTTCATCAAGTGTAGCCCCTAATTCTTTAATCCCCTCACTTGAATATTCATCTTCTAGATGTCGTCCTTCAATGCAATCAAGAGAATACCATTTTTGCAAAACCTTCTTGAACTAAGATGAATATAATTTATATCAAGAGGATATTGTTATAGCATCATTTTTCACCCTCATGTGATTCATGATTGTCTTTATGGCTTTGGGCACCCATTCCTACAGACTTGAACAAAATTCACTAAAAATCAGTGTTAAAATTCCCATACGCGGGTATGCCTAGAATTTTCCGCGTCTATACGTGAGTCCACATGTACTTTTCTGCATATGCCATTAAAATCATTAAAAAATTTATAAAAATTCCCTATTTTAGGGCTGGGTTGATGGTTAATCTAGTAGTTCAACCACCCCAGCACGTGGCCAACTGTTTCCAACTGATTGAAACTACTTTGAGGGAGTATAAAAGCCCCTCATGTGCATGGCCTAAAGGGGAGAGAAATTTTATAGACATTATACTCTGTTGGAATCCCAATTCAAGTCTGAATTCCCGTGCCTCCTGCACTTTCCCAGATTTATACAGGAAACCCTTGTTTACTGGAGATGTTCATCCGTTTATATGCCATCTCGAGTGCACAAGTCTTGAAAGTATCTTAGTGAGGCAAGGGCGGGACGGATCCGGACGACGGTCTGCTCGAAGATCGTGGAAGGATTCAGGTGATCTCTCCACTCTTTACTTTTGTACATGCTGTTCGTAATAATGAAGAACCATCTTGTTCCTGAACCTATGTGTTAATGTCTACTTATATGTGTGAAAACATTATCATTTAAGCATTTATTATGGTTTATATAATGTTTCACATGGATTGCACTAATGTTTATGAGAAGTATATGTTGTACAACTAGGTTTCCGTGCCCGTTCTTTCTTGTTTTCCAGGTTGAAGGAGCAAGAAGGGTTGCTGGGGGTTTGGACCCCGCGGGATCTACATCAAACGTAGGACTACGGGTGAGTTCTGCTATCATTGTTATCTAGTTTTTTGCATTCAAGTATGGTTGTGTGTGAGTCCTTATGAATAGCATGCCCTGCTCTGTGGAGGTTTTGACCCAACAAACCTCTAGGGTGTTTTTCCCCGAAATAGAACTAGCGACTCCGCTGGGGACCACATTCTTGTGATTCCCCTATTGGGTGGTTTCAGCTGTTTGATAGGTTTCCAACAGCTTTAACTTTTATTTCCAATCCAGTTAACTCTTTCTCAGTCAGACTGAAGACCTGGTTCCTTATCCAGGATTGATCTTTTTTAATTTTCATTATTTACCTTTTCATACGCGGGTTTTTCTACACACAGACGCATATATACACAGTTTTTGTTAAAGGGAGTCGCGTATACGTGGGTTTCCTTTAACACAGTCGCGTATGCATGCTTGTTTCAAAACTGTAAAGTCGCGTATATCTGGGTAAATTTTGAAATTTTAGGTTTCTTGACTTTTTAGTCTTGTCCGCCTGTGGAGGCTTATTCCCGCAGTGTCTTTATATCCTCTGGATTGTGTTGAAAGTGGTCTTGCGTCTTTTCTCTCTCTTGTTCGGTTGAAAACTAGCTTATTTGGCAAAGTTTGTTTCTTGTGCTTGCATTTCTGGTTCGAGTACCAAGATCTCTTCCTAGGGATTCTTGGTTGTTCTTCTTTATCAGAATAGAGAGCCTCTGCTAATTTACTCTTTCCTACCTTTGTGTCTTGATTTGCGCTTCGATTTTTGCCCATTTCTTGGTTGGTTTTCTTGAGTTTAGTTGACTAGGTCTTGCTCCAATTTTTGAAGAGTCTTTCTTGGTTCTTTGAAGTTTTTGTTTGCTGCAAGGTTGTACTATTCTTCTAGGCTGAGTGATTGAGTTTCTTGTCTTCTTGTGCTCATATAAATCTTTCTACTAGCTAGCCCTATAATATTTGGAGCATTTTTGAAGTTTTTGCTTGAAATTCAGAGTTGTTTGACTTAGGATTTAATAGTTTTTCTTGGTTTTTTCGAACTCTTCTTTTTATAAAATTCAAAAGCTCAAAAAACATTTTGTTTTATTGTTTGCTTTTGTTTTGAATTTTTGTTTTCATTTCGTTGCATCTTTTGGAGCTTTGTTGAGGTTTCTTGCGTTTGGTTTTTGACTTGATTTTGGGAAAGGAATTGTCATTGGTTTCTTCCTCTTGTTTCAAGCATTTTTGGTGTTTTTATATTAAGAGTTTCTGATTTTGGGAACTAGCTTTCTAGACAACCAAAAAGAAATAGAACTGAAGGATCTTTGGGAAATTTCTCTCTGCTTTAGTAGATTTTGCATCTTAGAATTTGCATGCTCTTAGTGATTTGCATCAGGTGCACTTAAGCATTTAGTCATTTTCATAGTTTTTGTGAGTGTGAAGTTTGTTATCTGAAAAGAAAAATAAAATTTTTTAGTCTCGTAGAACCTGTGTAGAAGTTTCTTTTCATCGAAAGACAATTACTGCATTTGCATGTAGTTTGGTTTTTATTAATTTCTTTTCTGCGTCAAAACACCACAAGTTTCATTTCCGTATCCCTTTGACTTAACATAACAGCCAATTAAAATAAGAAATATAATTTAAAAGCAACTAGCAAGTTTTTTAAGTGTCATACACCAACTAGCTAGGTTGTAGGACCTTGGATTAGGTGAGTGGAGAGTTAAATCTCCAAGGCCGCTCAAACAAAACATAGAAGTTGATTAATTGAGCGAAATCCAACTCCGTTAGGTGGACCGGGAAAGCTCTCCTCCACAGAGTCAAGCGCGAGGGGAACTGAAGGCTGAGAAGAGAGATACCCCCTCTCTGATTTGCTAAATCTGACCTCGAGACCGTTCCGCCCAACTTCTGACACAGATTGGTGCCATAGTTGCCACTCCTAGGTTCCACATAGGTGATTGCGGGGGGGAATACCTGTGGTACCTGAGGCAGACGTCGTATCACTTTCAACAGTACTTCTGGGGGGTGCCCTTGCGAAGCTTGGGTACTTGTGCCGGCAAAGGCTGTCGTTAGGAGGTTGGCGTAACTGTTTCTATTACCTTCGCTAGTAGGCCTGGGCCGTAATTATCCCAGACTACTTTCGGGAGGTCCTATATTTCACTTTCTTGTATTTTGGTGTCCGGTCCTAATCACCCGGAGCGGAAATACCTGAAGGCTGTTTGCTTGATTGTATCTCAGGGATTATTTTTTGTAGTGAGTGCTCTTTGCTCCTAGCTTGCTTAGCTTTATATTTTTTGAGTCTAATTAAAATTTGTTAAAGTGGCTGATCAAGCACCTCGTCGATCGAGGAGAATCCGGGGGTTATCTCCCGAGAGTCCAGAGCCTTCTTCAAGAAGGCGTAGGAGTGATTTAGCAGGTGGTTACCACCCTGTGGCGTCCGACGCAGTGGAGAGAGATCCTCCACAAGGGTCTGAAGGTTTCGTAGCTGATTCTGGTGTTGGTTCCGAGAGGAGCGCTCCGCTCACCTCGCGAGTATTATTTCCGCAGGAAGAAGAAGTACAGGTAGAGGAAGTGTCTGAACCCTCAGAGTCACTTCCATCTCCTCTTCCTCCTGATTATCCGTTCGTTGTTGAATACATCGGACCTGAGTCAGAGAGACCGGAAGATCCTCCATATTATACATACCTTTCGATGGCCACGACTGGGAACGCGACTTCTGCTGTGAGTGCTGCAAGCATTCAGACTCCTGCTTCTGTTGAAGGAGGGGGCACTATTGCTATATCTTCGATTGCTTCTAGTGCTGCTGTGTTTGGCTCTGGTTTCACCCAAGCACATGCTTCCCAATCTGGTCCCTTCTATTTTGGAATGCCCACTAGTGGGATTCCTTCTTTTTCCTTTTCCGCTGCTGCAGCTGCATCTACACCCATGTCTTCCATGGCTAGTGGATCATCTTCTTTTCAAGGGTTCCCCTTTGGAACTGGGCACATTCCTAGTTCGAATCCTTCTTTAGGGTCCTTTCCATTTACTTCTCAGACCCAGAGTTTCAACCCTTGGTCTGGAGGTCAGAATTCGACTACTTTTACAGGTTGGAACCCTGTATTCACTACAGCGGGGGCAGGGAATCAGTTTTAAGCTGGTCTCCAAGGGAATGCTTATTTACCTTCGTCAAGTGCTTATCAAACCTTTTCCCCTCTTTCTAATTCCCGGAACCCCTATCAGGGGCTTTCCTCTTCATTTCATACTTCAGTGGGGGGAACTGGTCCGGTCTTTGGTAGCTCTGCGTTGGGAGGAGTTTCTTCTCCTTTTTCTACGAGTTCTTTCTGGCAACCTGGTGCCTCATCAAATCCAGGGTATTCTTTTCAGAATGTTGGGAATTCATCCTATCAAGGATGGAATCCTCAGACTCCACCTCGTTTACCTTTTATGGAAACGTTAAACTTGCCAGATCTATCGAAATTGACTAATGATCCGATCCGTTATAGTCCGGGGTGGCCTCTGGTTCCCACCAAACTTCCTTCAGACATTCCAAAGTTTGAAGGCAAGAATGGAGAATATTCGGCTAACTGCATCACCATCTTCCATTTATGGTGTTCTTCAAACTCTCTGATCGATGATTCGATTAGGTTGAGATTGTTTCAACGCACCCTAACTGGAAACGCTGCCAAATGGTATATTGAGCTAACTGGGGGCAGTTTTTCTACATTTGGAGAACTAGCTGTTACATTTCTAAACCATTTCCAGTTTCCCGTCCGTTATGATGCTGGGATTGAACTCCTGGCTAATTTTAAACAGGACGACGCAACCCACATTTATGACCATATTCAGGAATGGTGGAGAAGGAAGAGACTTATTAAAGCTCATATTCCAGGAGAATTCATTTTGGAATGGTTTCTGAAATCTCTGCAGTCAGACATTTCTAAAGATGTATCCCTGTCCGAGATATTTTCTGAGGAGCAGGCCATTTTTAGGGCCCAGCAGCTTGAATTGATATATTCTCAGTCTGGGGTCCTTCATAAATATTTGCCCAATGCTCCTTGCTCCAAATTAGATTTATCCAAAAATAAGCCTAGTCCTCATGGTGATGGACTTATTGGGTCGATCAATAGTGGTGCAGCTAGCCTGCTTACTCAATTGCAGCAGTTGTCTTTGTAATCTGCTCCTTCTGGTCAGGCTGTACCAGCTGAGTCATCGCCTTCCCAATCTTTGTCGATAAATGCTGTCCAAAATTCTGATCCCAAGGGAAATCAACAATCCGAAGGGAAGAAGAAGGGACAAAATAATAAGAAAAATGGCAAGAATGGGAAGGGTAATGTGAATAAAACCAATGAGCATGTTGGTGAGGGTCAAAAGGATAAAAATAAAGTGAAGTTTCCATGCAAGTTGTGTGATGGAGACCATCTTACACACCTTTTCCCTAAAATTCAAGATGCGCAGCGCTTGTTAGCTCAGCAGGGTTCTTCGAGTTCCTAGGCTGTGTTAACAAAGCCTTTTCCCCAAGGGTAACAACTAGTTGTTGGTGTGAATCAAAATCCTGGGGCTTCCTCTGGGGGCACCCAGGAAGGGGAAATTCCATCAAACATATTCATGATGAGTGCTCACGTGGATGTCGCTACGAGATCCCGTGATTATGGCAGAGAAGAGTCTTCGAAAGCTAAGGATGCTCCTGATGCTACTGAGCCGCTTCATATTACGAGGCCTACTTTTGAGCCTATACCCTCGATGCCCAAAGCATCTACCAAGCGTTCGACGATTAATCGAAATGCTAGGGCTGCCCAGAACTACTCTATTGTGGAAGATCTGGCGCAGAGTCCTTGTGCCATGTCGGCTTTAGAGGTGCTCCAATCCGGTCTGGCTCAGCGCAGTGCTTTGCTCACTGCCATTGGGGCTATTCATCCGAAAAATTCTCTTCTGATTACATTTGATATGACTAATTTTCAGAAGAGACTCCCCCATCATATGGCTTTTCATATTAAATCATCGTACCGGAAGTGCAATATATTTTGGACAGTTGTTGATGAGGGTGCTTCCACATGCGTGATGTCTCTCACATGTTGGAAGACGATTGGATCTCCCAAAGCTGTTCCATCTACCACTCTTCTGACTGCGTTTGATGGTCATTCTCACAAACCGCATGGTATTGTCCCAGCTTTGCCTATCTGTGTTGGGGGAAAAACTGTGAATATAGAGGTTGAGGCAGTTGATGCAAGCTTCGACTACAACCTTCTGTTGGGGAGAAACTGGATTTATGAGATGGATGCCATTGCATCCTCATTATTTCTGATTATTTGTTTCCCTCATGAAGGGAGGATTGTTACAGTGGACCAAATGGACTATACTCCTGTAGACCCAAATGCATCTACTGACTCATCTGTTCCAAAGTTGGATAATACTAAGGCGCCTGTTGAGAATTTAGGGGTTGAAATGTATTCCTCCTTGATGGGTACTTTCGATATTCCTTCTCCTACGGTTCATATTAATGCAATTTCATCCTGCAAGGCTCCTCTTCGAAGAGAGTTCTTCAGAACTCACTATTTTTCGGACCCTTGGGCCTTACCTTCCCCTACTGCCACATTAGCGGAAGGTCAAGTGGGTGGAATGGCATTTCCAATGTCTACAACTGAGATTGCTTATCAGTCTATTGTTGACTCTGCAGAATCCATCCCATCTCCTCTCTTACCGGAAGAGTTGGATGGAGATGTGGCTCCGGCTTGGGCACTTAGTTCTTCTTCTGCCCAGGATTGCCTTGATACCAATCTTCCATCTGAAGAGGCCATCTTGGAAGCTATGACTGGTATAGATATACCATGGGATGATTTGCATCATCGGTATTACTTTTTACCTGATTTGAGCGAAGTTGAAATGAGTTTTCCAAGTCCTCCGTCTCCTGGTCCTGTTCGCCCAGTCCTGAACCCTTTAGCACCAACACAGGTTTATGCTGAAGGGAACATGGCTGTGATTTCTCCTACTATCCCGGTGAACATTTCCAGGGATCCCAATATTATTGAGAATGTCTTCATCGGAGCTGAATGTTCCCGTGAAGAGATTCATATTTACACCGAGCTCTTTAAAGAGTATAGGGATGTATTCGCTTGGTCTTATGAGGAAATGTCTGGGGATGAAATGTCTGGTATAGATCATCCTATTGTCGACTGGATCAGAACTGCGAGCCACTAAACTGTGAGGAAAAACTTGATGCGATTCCGATCTATAGAGGTATTTGAGAATTTGACTATGGTAAAGTTGGAGAATCTTGTCGGAGGATTAATTTCTGTTCTTTGAGCGAGATGGGTTTCAAATTTTGTTCCAGTAGATAAAACAAGGAACAATTCGAGTTTGCATTGATTTCAGAGACCTCAATAAAGCATGTCCTAAAGATAATTACCCCACACCATTTATCGATCAGATCATTGACGAGTGTGCCGATAATGAGATTTTCTCCTTCATGGATGGTTTCTCCGGATATAATCAGATTACTATCCGTCCTGAAGATCAACATAAGACTGCCTTTATTTGTCCCTGGGGTACTTTTGAATACAAGAAGATGCCTTTTGGTCTTAAAAATGCTGGGGCTACGTTTCAGCGGGCCATGTCATATGCCTTCCACGACATCAAAAAGATTATCGAGGTGTATTTGGATGATTTAGCTGCTCATTCTCGAAACAGAATGGATCATCCTTCTCACCTTCATCAAATATTTGAACGATGTCGTTTCTATAAGATTAGGTTGAATCTGAACAAGTGCATTTTCGCGGTTACATCCGGTCGGTTATTGGGATTCATTGTGTCTAGGGAAGGGATTAGGGTAGATCCCTTCAAGGTTGAGGCAATACTTCGGTTGCCTCCCCCGTCCTCAGTTCGTCAACTTCAAAGTCTACAAGGAAAGTCTAATTTTCTTCAGAGATTTATCGTAAATTATGCTGAAGTTACCAAGGGATTTATGAGATTGTTGAAGAAGGGAGTTCCATTTCTTTGGGATGACTTCGATCAACGCTCATTCGATGCTTTGAAAAAAGCATTGACCTCTGCTCCTTTATTGAGTTCACCTGATTATAGCAGGGATTTCATTTTGTATTTGGTAGCAGCAGAATCTACTATTGGTATGGTTCTGGTTCAGGAAGATGATGCTCTTGCAGAGCATGCTATATACTATCTTAGTTGAGGATTGGTAGGAACTGAACTCCGGTACACTCCGATAGAAAAGTTAGCTTTAGCAGCTGTTCATGATGTACAGTGACTCCGGCATTAAATTATTCTATGAAAAACTTATGTTTTGGCAACAGCCAATCCATTTCAGTTTTTCCTCAGTAGGCGAGTGATTGGGGGCAAATACAATAGATGGATTGTGATTTTGCAGGAATTTGATCTTGAGTTTATGTCTGCGAAGTCCAAGAAATCATTGGTTTTCGCAGAATTGATCTCCGAGTTGTCCTGTGAGGAAGAAATGATCTATGATGAATCCTTCCCGAATGAACATTTGTTTCTTATCTCTCCATAGGATCCTTGGTATGGAGATATAATTGTGTATCTCCAGACTGCGAAGTTTCCCTCTACTTTTTTGAAATATGAGCGTCATAATTTGCGTCACTTGGCTAAGAATTACTTGATTATTGGTGATGCTTTATACCGTAGAGGGGTTGATTCAATCCTGAGACGCTACTTAACTCTCAAAGAAGCTGAGGCTGTGCTGAATGATTGCCACAGTGGAGCTTGTGGTGGTCATTTATTTGGGCTTGCTACAGCCCAAAATATCTTGCGTGTTGGGTACTTTTGGCCTTCGATTTTCAAATATTGTGTGGAGTCGGTCAAAAAGTGTCATCCGTGTCAAGTTTATACTTGAAAAATGCGCGCTCATCCAGCTCCGCTTTTTCCAGTCATTACTGTCGGTCCCTTTACAAAGTGGGGTATTGATTATACTACTTGTAACCCACCTTCAGCTAAAGGTCACAAGTATATTATTGTAGCAGTAGACTACTTTACGAAGTGGGTCGAGGCTATGCCTACTTTTGGGAACGATGGTGAGACTGCAGCTCTTTTTCTTTTCAACCAGGTTATCGCTCGTTTTGGTATTCCTAGAACCGTTATCCTTGTCTGCTTGATCATTTTGAGAATAGCATGATACGTTTGAGTTAATCCTAAAGTGGGATTCCGTAAAGAGCATTCATCTCCATATTATCCTCAAGCCAATGGGCAAGTGGAAGCCGTGAATAAATCCTTGAAGACAATTCTTCAAAGGACAATTGATAAAGCTAGATCCAACTAGCATATTATGCTATATCCTGCACTTTGGGCATACAGGACGTCAGTGAAAACTGCAACTGGCTTTACTCCGTTTCAGCTAGTACACAGGTTGGAATCCGTATTTCCCATTGAATGCGAAATTCCTTCTCTTAAATTAGCTGTAGAACTTCTTCCTGACACTTCTAGTCTTGAAGAATGGCTCCTTCATCTGGAAAATCTCGATGAGCAGCGTCGGGATGCTGCCACGATGAATGAAGTGCATAAAAACCGAGTTAAAGTTCAGTACGATAAGGCGGTCAAACCCAGGGTTTTTTCGGAAGGTGACCTTGTTTTGGTCTATGCCCAAGAAAAAGATGCCCTGGGGGCAGGAAAGTTTAAGTCTATGTGGTATGGCCCCTTCATTGTTAAAAAAGTCCTTAAAAAAGGAGCATATACCTTGGTTGATTTTAAAGGAAACAAGTTGCCAGAGCCCAGAAATGGGCTCTATTTGAAGAAGTATTATGCCTAGGCTTCGGCCTGGCATGTTGCTTTTGTATATAGTAGTTTCGCTTTGTACATATCTGGTTGTTTTTTGATCTTTGATGGGATGGTGATGTTTTTGATCTGCTTTGGCAGGTTGTGTCGGATGTCATGAGTCATTTTGGTTTCGCCGATGGTGCTAGTAGACACACCCGGAACTTAGCTTCCGCGGCTTGGGTGCTTCATTATCCATCCGGTCAGCTGTTAGTATCAAGAGGGGTCTGCATTGGTCCTGCTTCTAATAACATAGAAGAATACACTGCAGTTGTTTATCTACTCTCGAAGGAAATATCTTTGGGTGTTGATTTGTTGGTAGTTTTCTTGGACTCTCAGCTGGTGGTGTCGCAGTTGAACAATACTTATCGGGTTCGATATCCATTTTTACTCCGGTTGTTCTTGAGGGTACGCTTGTTACAAATATCATTTCAATTTTTAACTTTCATTCATATTCCTCGAGCAGACAATTGGATGGCAGACTCATTAGCTAATCAAGCAATTGATTGGCACATTAATCATTCCATACAATAAAATTTAATCATCAAAAACATCATACATTTTGATACATTTGTCACATCACATCAAACATCGCTGTATATATATCATCAGAGTGTTCAAAAAACTATACAAAATTTGGATCCATAAGTCATACAAAACATTGGGCTTATGCCCCCGATCATGTTCAGTCTCAAAAAATATACAGTCATCTGATACATCATATCTATCTACTCCTGAGGTCCCTACCCATAAGTTGTGTTCCTATAGAACACGATCGCGGTGGCAACTCGGTGGAATAACTGTACCCAGTCTCGGGGCACTCCTACCACTCGTCTCTGGATGCTTCAGGTAGATCTCCCACTGCAGCCATAGGTACTTGGCGGGTTAACCCCTCCAAGTTCCTCTGTACAGCCTGGAGGGTTCTGTTTGAATCTACTGTATCCGCTTCGCCCCTGCGACGCTTATGTCGTGGGCATCCCTAAGGTTGAACTGGTCCAATATCTGTTTCATGATCATTTTAAAAATTGTAAGACATTTTGAACCCAATCAAAAACATGTTTTTTTTTCACATTTTTTTCACACATATTGAAAAAATCCAAAAAAATTATATAAGTCAAAAATTGCAAACTTACCGACTGTGCCCCATGCCACGCTTGGTGGAACGACAAGATCTGGATCACCACGAAAGTCCATCCTGGCATAGGGATAGTCATCCACAATGATGATTTGTTCTCTCCACCATTGGAAGAACTCATCATCCCAAGTGGTCCAGGGAACTTCACTTCCCCCCAATCTCTTCATCATGTCTGCCCAGCGGGCAATTCTTGGGTCTCTCGGGCTGCTGATGGTAGAGATCACTCTGGGTCTCAGCACTGGAATCTTCTCGAAGAAGAATGTCATCAAAATTGTACCGTATCCAAAAATTTTTGTCTTTGTTTTTTAGATAGAAGTCAATTGTTGCTTCATGTTCATCAGTAGAGCCGTGCACCAATCATATACATGAGTTAAGCATTCCACTGCTATACTCATTTGTGTCCTGGATGCCTGATGTAGAGAAGCTGAGCCTGCTACTCCCCCAATGGTAAAAAGGAGGATTTTTATGTGCAAGTCTCTTAGATCTTTGATAGCAATTTGAGTTCCAACTTTCTTGGAACCCTCTACGCAGTACACGTGGACGTAATCTTCCACGGTTAGCCCTCCCAAAGTCTTACCGTGCAAGTCTAATAGCTCCCCCCTCTAGGAGAGTCTAGTAATAAAATATATATCTTCCAATTCGATGCGTATGGGCATCTGATCTATAATGAAACAGTCTTCTTCCGGTTCCCAATAGTTCGCAAGCATTTCGAGCAACCAGACATTGCTCTTCATATTTGGCATTTTAAAAAACTTGAGCAATCCGCAAT
Source organism: Pinus albicaulis (assembly GCA_034641835.2). Taxonomy (NCBI): domain Eukaryota; kingdom Viridiplantae; phylum Streptophyta; class Pinopsida; order Pinales; family Pinaceae; genus Pinus; species Pinus albicaulis. Next base: position 3,444,711 of record MU968359.1, on the reverse strand, counting down.
TCCGAATAATATTCAGTGATACTTGGTCTTGCATGACTTCACTGTCTATTGCACTGTGTTCACTCTCTCTCCATGATATGGTCATCCTGCAAAATTTCAATAATCCGTTCATTAGCTACGCATTTTTTATTTTGGGTTACGCATACGTGACATTATTTGTGCACAGTCGCGTGTATACGCGACTTGGTCATTACCAACCCGCGTATGTGCAAACCCATGATTTTTAGCAAGATATTCTACGGTGAAAATTCCTAAATTTTAATTTATGAACAGACAAAATGAATAGCAAGGATGGTTGATGAGCTTACCTGACAAATTCAGTGAATATTGACGGTCGGTTGATCATGTTTTGATGAAAGAGGCGCTTTTCTCTAGAGCACTTTTTCCCAAATCACCAATGTAATAATGAACCAAATATGAGGTAATTTGCCTATTTATGCCCAAAAAGTTGAAAATTTTCGCAAAAAATTGTTATGCTTATTTTTTCAATCTATCTTAAGGTGCATAACCCGGATGCTTGGAAGTGCCCAGATTGGTATATTTTCAGGTACATTTTGACGAATTTGAGATTTTCCCGGTTTTTGATCCATGACTACTGACCCGTCATGGCAGGTATATGAGCTTCACTAGCATATAGGTTAGGAAATCCACTTTTCCGTTGCATTTTACATACTAGCCTCCATTCTGATCACTTTCCATAGGGTCGATCCCATCAGGTCATGAGTATTACACCCATTTCACTCGCCGATTATTTAGTCATGACTTGGTGGTAGAGCCTTCCTTTACATGGGCTTCCTAATTAGTTCTTCGCTATCACTTGTTGCCCATGCTGCGTTTTATGTGGGCTCGGGAGTCCTCTTTAGTCCCACCATGACTTATGTGTTGAAGCTTCATTCTTCTTCTTCCTCACTATCATTTTTCTAGCTATTACCCTAGAGGCTCCCTGGTGTTCTTGAGTTGTATTACTGCATTTCATATTGGCTACTTGTTTATTTTGGCCTTTAGCCGGCTTCATTTGGACTCAATGTTTAACCCAACTTTTGACCTTGTCTATCTGTACAAGTTAACCATTGCATGCACTTGGCTATCGCGACTTGACACCCATTTACCCATGGATGGAACATGCCTCTGAGTATTTCCTACCAGTTTCTGCTACCTTGTATTGAGCATAGGATCGTTCCAATCACAGGAACTAGTGCATCTGTTTCTTGATACTCATTCTATCCATTGTACCATAACATTCTTTTATTATTTTTCAGGCTTATTATATGAAAAAGACAAAAAAAAATCAAATATAACAAAAAGAGCAGGAACGGGATGTAACTTCGTTGTTTGATGGTAGTACGGTGTCAGTTTGTCACCCTTGAACAAAGCATATACACTTATATATCTTTCCTACATTTGGGATGGTTTTATTTTTGACCTAGGTTCAGCCTTTACCTTGTTTCACTTGTCAGTCCTCCCCCGGTTGGTTATCTCTTCCAATCATATGGAGAGTTTGTTCTGCCTCCTGCATAACAGACTTATACAATGTCACTTTTTACTGCCATGGTCATCACGAGTCATGCTTTTGTTCAAGGGAAGTCTAGCCTGAGTCGGCCATTCTGCGGTGTCTCTTGACTCATTATTCAGTCGGCCTTCCCGGTCTTGTCAGTATCATGTTCTATCACATCAGATGTTTTGATCTTCTGCTCGTGCTGGTTTGAGAAGGTCTCCATTGACTTCTTTCTGGCGGGTTTGTCTCTTATCGACTATGACACATTGCTCTGAGAGCAAGCCTAGAGCCGCACCTTGGGCCTATTTCCATCATTGATAAGTGACCTCGTGCTCAGCGTTTGATCATCATCATGGGTCTTTGACTGAGTGGTTTCCCCTGTGTTCGACGTTAGCACACATTATCACACTTGGGATTCGTGCAGTACCTGGATTTCCATTTGACCCTATCGGTGGATTTCTCGCCTCTGTGTCAGCTTTCATTATTGGTTGGTTTAGAGGGTTTCTTCCGTGCGCTAGCTTCATCTTGTGCATGTCGGAAACGTACTTCGGTTTTGGTTCCATCACTCTACTTCATCTGATTCCTTCCAAATCTTGGCCTGCGGGTTACACTCGCGCTGGACTGATGTAGGATGCCTTAATGCCTTCCTTCCAGCAGATCTTTTCCCATCGACTCCGACTCATTGCTCTGGGAACAAGATCTAGAGTCTTTTTGTCAGTACCTTAGGGTTTGCAGTCATCAGTGGCAGACTCTTCGCTATCGACAGTGGGGATTCATCATTGCCTCCTGATTGGTAGATTATTTCAAGTGTTCAACTTCAACTCATTTATTCGCACTTGTTAGATTGTACTGGGGCACCTTGACACTCATTTTCATTATTGGTGGGTTGTCTCGCGTTGGTTAATGGTATACATTATTGACCGGTAATCCAACGATTTCTCACATGGTCGACTTCAGCTCATTTATTCCCATTGTGTAGAATTGTGCCATAGTGATCGGTGAAGACCTCGGGTTGCATCAACATTTATCGGTTCACTTTTGACATTCCATCCAGTTTCTGCCACTGATGCCGTTCACCCTTATATGTTGCAGTGTTCGTACAGCAGCATCCTATATGTTGGCTCCCGAGTTGCGTGATTGTACCGTTTATTCCACCTCTTATGATTTGGTACTTGGAGATTCAGTTACTTATATGATCAGACATCCAGTTTCAGCATCATTGATCAACTTTCTATATGTGATACTTGGACATTGATTCAGACTTATACTTCCGGGCCATGCTCAGATGATTCATTGTGTACTTCCAGTTCAGCTATACTAGTATACATGTTGGATCTATTCAGTACTTTCGATATGATTTATTTTTGACTGAGCATGGGTATGCCTGCCTCAGCATGAGTTGACTCTCTGTTTTCTTTCATTGGTTTTTGGCAGGCTGAAATCTGGTGAAGTCCTCTCTTGTCCTTGCAAAGTTCTTTCTATGTGCATAATACATTTAGGCCATCATGTACCCCTTCTGACCTCATATATTAGGGGGCATCTGTTATAGCATCATTTTTCACCCTCATGTGATTCATGATTGTCTTTATGGATTTGGGCACCCATTCCTACAGAATTGAACAAAATTCACTAAAAAACAGTGTTAAAATTCCCATACGCGGGTATGCCTAGACTTTTTCGCCTGTATATGCGAGTCCACATGTACTTTTCCACGTATGCCATTAAAATCATTAAAAATATATATAAAAATTCCCTATTTTCGGGCTAGGTTGATGGTTACTCCAGTAGTTCAACCACCCTAGCACGTGGCCAACTGTTTCCAACTGATTGAAACTACTTTGAGGGAGTATAAAAGCCCTTCATGTGCATGGCCTAAGGGAGAGAGAAATTTTATAGACATTATACTCTGTTGGAATCCCAATCCAGGTCTGAATTCCCGTGCCTCCTGCACTTTCCCAGATTTATACAGGAAAACCTTGTTTCCTGGAGATGTTCATCCGTTTGTACGCCATCTCGAGTGCACAAGTCTTGAAAGTATCTTAGTGAGGCAAGGGCGGGATGGATCCAGATGACGGTCTGCTCGAAGATCGTGGAAGGATTCAGGTGTTCTCTCCACTCTTTACTTTTGTACATGCTGTTCGTAATAATGAAGAACCATCTTGTTCCTGAACCTATGTGTTAATGTCTACTTATATGTGTGAAAAGATTATCATTTAAGCATTTATTATGGTTTATATAATGTTTCACATCAATTTCACTAACGTTTAGTAGAAGTATATGTTGTACAACTAGGTTTTCGTGCACGTTCTTTCTTGTTTTCTAGGTTGAAGGAGGAAGAAGGGTTGCTGGGGGTTTGGACCCCGCGGGATCTACATCGAACGTAGGACTACGAGTGAGTTCTGCTATCGTTGTTATCTATTTTTTTGCATTCAAGTATGGTTGTGTGTGAGTCCTTCTGAATAGCATGCCCTGCTCTGTGGAGGTTTTGACCCAACAAACCTCTAGGGTGTTTTTCCCCGAAACAGATATGATTGGTAGTATTGTACCTCAACATTGTAAGTGGATTGAGTTACTTCTTTGTATGGGTTTGGAAATGGTGGTACAAGTATTTGAGTTGGAGTGGATCTACGAGGTGGATATGGTTGAGGTTGTGGTTTTGGTGGAGGTGGATGGTAGGGATAGCATGGAGTTAGGTATGAATTATATTGATGAAAATATTGACAATATTGTGGATTTTTTTACGTAAGGTCCTTTCCAACCTTGTTCCCAAGATTGGTTTTGGGGTTGAGATGGGCAAGGTTGCCAAGGAGGGAGTGTGTGCCAATTATTTTGAGATGGGTGTCAATAATCTTGAAATTGTGAAGTATTTACTTGCATCATATCAAGTTCACTAGGATTCCATGGTCTTCTTGGAGCTACATAACGTAGCTTCTTTAGTGATTGAATTGCTCCATTGTCCTCTTGGTACACTTCATTAAACCTTGGTAATGATGGAAAATATTTAGTATGATATGATTATGCATGGATAAAAGAAATATAAACATCCTCCCTTTTCTCATTTTTCATTCTTAACATTTCTACTTGTTCACTTAGATTGCTAAGAATTTATGTTTTAATGTTATCAAGCAAATTTCCAAGTTCATCTTGACTTACCAATGTTGATTTCGATTTACTTACTCTTTCCCTTCCTCTTGATATGTTGTTGCATGTTTCACAAATTTCTTCAAATGATAATTGGTATACATCTCCTCTACTCATGAGATAAAGGAGATCGATCCACTCATCCCTATTTTTTTTTAAGAAAGAGGGTTTTTAGTGTGTAAAATTCTAAATGTTGTAAATTTTCCCTCTTAACATTAAACATGAACCTATATATTAGATCCTCAAGGCTCTCATCTTCTTTCTGATTCATTCTAAATATTTCTTCCTTAATATCATGGTCTCTATATTTTTTCTAAAAATATCTTTTGCATATCATTCCACGAGCTTATTGAATTAGTACCTAAAATCATGAACCATTAAGAGCTCTGTCCTTCAATTTTGTAGGAAACAATCTCAATTTTTGAGTGTGTGATAAGTGGCAATAATATCTACAAAGTATTTCAAATTCAAAGAGAAATGTTTCTGGATCCTCTCAATTCATACCATGGAAGTTCGGAAGGAAAGTTAGAGAGATGCTCTTCATATGCACACTGACATTAGTATCTTGAATGGGAAATCCAAAAGTATCTTATTTTCTCATCGTCTCCATCCATTTCTTCTACCTCTTCTTCCACCTATTCTTATTATACATGCAAAAGTGGATGTTGATGTGGTTCTTACTGCAAAACGTGATCAAATGGGGGGAGGGGGGGAGGGGGGGGGGGTTGGGGTCGGAGAAGTATTTCTAAATATGTTTTGAATAAAAATGCTAATGCAATGTAATTTTATTCTTTGAAATGAAATATTCCTAATGCAACCTTTTTGTCTTTTGCAGAAAGATAAAAAATGAATAAATTAGGGAAGAAAAAAATGCAGACTTTGACAACTCCCTGGCAATGATGCCAAAAAGTGATTAGCCTCAGCATGACAACAAGAATGTTACAAATCCAAGGCTACCAACTTTAATTATCAACTCAAGGTTCGTACAAACGTAAGAGGTATCGGCACTATATGTGCATCATACAATGTGCCCTTATTTTGTTGATCTGATGTAATGGAGTGAATGTTATGAAATTAAAGCCTGAAGTAATTTCAGAAATGGAAGTGTTGCTTTGAAAAGAAATTAATCCTAGGAAATAACAATAATTTGTAATTGAAATAGTAAGAGCATGAATTCAAATAAAATGTCCTAATATAATTTGCGAAAATGATTGTCCTAAGTGGTTTTTATTCTTCCTCAATCATGGATTTCGATGCTAGGGTTCATGATTCAAGACTAAGAGACAAAAACCAAGCTTTGGGAGAAAATCTGGTGGAGTTAACATGTGTTACAAGAGTGCTACAAGATGTTGTGTTTTTTCTATGGGAAGTTTATTTTTTGGAGATAAATCACCGAATGACTAAGTAAATCAGATGCAAATTGGATGGGAGAATTTTATTAATTAATTATGATGTATTAGGCCTCCATTCCATGTGTAATCACTCCAAAATAACCTTGTCCACACATGCTAAGAAGTAACAGAAAATTTCTACTCTAAAACCTGGAAATTCAAGAACTGGTGAGCTAGTTAACCTATCAGATGCCTAACCTAATAAAGTGAAAATGAAATGGGGTGAATTTTTTTATTAAATTTAACATTATTATGACCTAATCCAAGTGGAATGAAGTCAATTTTTCATAAATCGTTTGGTCAAAATCACATGAGATAGAACATTGTCGATGTTTATCAAACCAACAAGTGTGGTTCATCTTCAACATGAGATGAGAAATCAGATCAAGCCAATTAGCTTAAATAGCTATAGAGATGGCCAAACTAGTCATTGGAATAATGACTTGTTTGACTAAGAAGGAAAATAACAATAATTAGTTAAATTTAGTATGAAATTTTATTTTATATTTAATTTTATTTTTAATGAGTTAAATTTTTTATAGTATTTTTTAATAATTTCAAAAAATTCATATTTTAATATTTTAAATATTTAATTTGAGAGAATTGTGTCCGAATTAATACAAGAATGGTTTAGATCTTTTATATATATATAAACAATTTTTACATTTTACTTTTTAATTATTAATATAAGGGAATATGTTGGATTGAGAGGTTTGAAGAGAAACCATTTAAATCCTTAATAATAGCTAAGGTTTATTATATAAATTACTAATAATAATAAAAATGAAAGAGGAATGGGACCAAAAATAATCAAACCCACCTAGGTATATAGGGCAGGAATCCAACACCTGCTAATATTCCAGCCATTGTCCCTATTGATATCAACAAGCCTTTTTTCAATCTCTAAGGCTTCCCTTAAGTTACAATGATGAAAACGGTCAATCCTGGCAATAACCTTAGCTTCTTCGATGCAACTATGATGATTAGTATTTTCTACATTCTTAGCTAGGGTAGAAGAGGAGGATATTCCATGTTTAATGTAAGTAGCATGTTCCGAAATCCTTTGATTAATTGACTGACCCATTTCAGCAATGTCAGGAGTCCCGCATGAGCAAGGAATGATGTAGACACCCTTCTCTTCCCTGTGGTTCATGGGATATTTAACTGATTTGAGAGAGTTGTGCATAGTGTTAATGGGTTTGAAATATGAAGAAACATTATGATTCTTAAGGATATCGACAATCTTATCAGTGGTTCCTTGAATAAATGGAAGGAACACACCACATGACCATTCATTTTTCTATTTTTATTATTACAAGGACCTTTTTCAGCTTTAAAAAAGGCTCTAAGGCACTGGGATCTACTATAACCATTCTTACAAAAAACATTTTGGAGGTTGTTCTTCTACCTATCAAGGTGAGATTCATCGAAGATTCTCAATGCCCTAGTGTATAAGTTGTTCAGGACGCCTAATTTCTCAGCAGGGAAATGGTGCAATCTAGCATGAAGATATTTCTTAGTATGGGATTTCTACCAAAAACCCTAATGGGAGAAAGAACCATCATCCTTTATTTAAATAAGAAAATAAAGGAAAGGAAGACTACCATTAACTTCAAATTCCATCATGAACTTAATAGAACAATATTGACTCTTAAGATGATGGAAAAAAGAGATCTAATTAATTTTTTCCATGGGGCCAAATGACGCAAGTATCATCAATAAAACTTTTCCAGAGCTTAGGATGGAACAAAGGTAAATAAATGGATTTGGATTCAAATTCCTTAATAAAAAGGTTAAAATATACCGGGGAAAGGGGGGAAGCCATGGCCACACCACATGTATGCTCAATGAATTCAACTTCAAAACTAAAGAAAGTAGAGGTGAGGCAGATTTTAACTAAGAAGGTAGTATCAAGATTTGTAAAGTGATTGATGACATCAATAGCCTCATTAATGGGGATATTGGTGTATAGAGAGACCACATAACAACTTACAGTTTTATCATCTAGATCAATTTTAATTCCCTTTAACTCATTAACAAAGAGGAAGAATCTTTGACATAAGAGTCAATATGACCTACGAGGGGCTTGAGATTATTGGCCAAAAATTTAGCGAGAGGATAGGTTGGGCCACCTATGGTATTAACAATGGGTATGTTGTGTAACCAGCTCTAAAAATAGAAGAAAAGAGATATCAATGCCTTAGAAATAAGCCACTTCGAGGGGGAAACCTCCAATACATTACATAAATGAACAATTCTTGGATGATACAATTTACAAAACCTCCTTTCTATATATAGGAGTCCATGGGGACATAATTTAATCCTAGTGGGGCTACAATGTAATCCTAGACAACCTAACAATAATAATTTAAGGGCACAATAATAAATATATGGGGGTTACAAGGGTACAATAATAACAATAAGGGGGTTGCACTAACAATAATAATGGACTATACTAGTAATACGGGGACCTAACATGCCCCTATGCTTCAAAAAAGTGTTGTCCTCAATGCTTGAGTAGTTCTGGGTGCTTCTGTATAAAATTCACATCCTCCCATGTAGAATCTTCAGTGGGTAAGTTATTCCACTTGATGAGATACTCTGAAATTGATCGGTTCTGTAGCTGTCGAGTTCTTGTTTCCATGACTGCTTTAGGTTCCAATATGATTTTTCCTTCCTCGTCAAGTTCTAGCAATATTGTTTGAACTGGAATATTTTCACCTGTACCCTTATTTAAGCATGAAACATGGAAAATTGGATGCACTCATGAAGAAGCAGGAAGCTCCAATCTATATTCCACAGTACCAATCTTTTGTAACACCTTATAAGGACCATAGTACTTTGGTGATAATTTATTATCCTTCTTAGTTTGCTTGAGGGACATTTGTTTGTATGGTTGTAGCTGTAAAAATACCCAATCTCTTACATCAAAACTTCTCTTGCTGCGATGTTGATCTGCTTGTTGTTTCATTCGATTTTGTGCCAAATTCAAGTTATCCTTTAAGAGTTGGAGAACTTCTTGTTGATGCTCGATGTGATCTTCCATTGCTTGAACCTTCAAATTTTCTCTTAAATATGATGTGATGGATGGTGGATGATATCCATAAAGTGCCATAAATGGGGTCATTTTTGCTGCAGTATGGAAGGAAGTGTTATACCACCATTCAGCGAGAGGTAACCACTTGACCCATTGTATTTGTTTATCATATACAAAACAACGAAGATATCCTTCCAAACATTTATTTACTATCTCAGTTTGACCATCAGATTGAGGATGATAAGATGAGCTATGAGCTAATTGAGTACCCAAACAAGAAAATAACTCCATCCAAAAATTTTCAGTAAAAATGGGATCTCTGTCGCTCACAATAACCCTTGGGTTTCCATGTAACTTTTGAATTGTGTCCATAAATGTAGTAGCAACTGTACTTGCTTTAAATGGATGAGATAATGCACAAAAGTGTGCATACTTGGTAAGTCTATCAACTACCACCATGTTGACACTCTTTCCTTCGGACTTAGGTAAACCTGTGATAAAATCCATTGAAATCTCCTCCCAACGTTGACCTGGAATGGATAAAGGTTGTAGAAGTCCTGGGGTCTTAATTGTTTCCACTTTATTCTGTTGGCAAACCAAACATTCCGCCACAAACTTTCGAATATCAGTTTTAAGGCCATCCCAAAAAAATTCTTTCTTCACCCTGTGGTAAGTTTTTAAAAATCCTGAGTGTCCTCCTAAAGGAGAAGTGTGCAATTCCAGAACAATCTTTTGTTTTAGTTGGGAATTCTTACAAAGATATAAGTGATCTTTGTACCATAAGGAATCATTTTTCCAACTAAATGTATCAGATGTACTAGGATCTTGCTGCAACTTTTGAATGAGTGTCCATACATATTTTTCCTTCTTCCATTCATCTCTTTCTTTGGTTATCCAATCTGGTTGGATAATAGAAATGGCACAAAGCAATGCTTCCACCTCTTCATTCTTTCTTGAGAGTGCATCTGCAACAACATTAAGCTTTCCTATTTTGTAGATTATTTCAAAGTCATAACCCAACATCTTTGTGACCCATTTTTGCTACTCTTCTGAAGATAGTCTTTGTTCCAAAAAGTGTTTAAGACTATCATGATCATTTTTTACCTTGAAGTGTCTTCCCATTAGGTAAGTTAGCCATTTCTTTAGTGCATGCAGTATTGCTAACATTTCCTTCTCATAAATAGGTTTCTGTAAATACTTTCCTTTGATTGGACGACTTTCAAAAGCAATGGGTCTTCCTTCCTGCATTAAAACAACACCAATTCCATTTCCTGAGGCATCATATTCCACAATAAAGGTTTTTGTGAAGTCTGGCGTAGCTAAGACCGGTGCTAGGCACATTGCCTCTTTAAGATGTTCAAAGGCCTTAGTTGCTTTAGGAGTCAATGAAAATGCATCTTTCTTCAATAATGTTGTTAGAGGTGCTGCTATTCTCCCATAATTCTTAACAAACTTGTGATAATACCATGTTAACCTGAGAAATCCTCGCAACTGCTTTATGGTTGTGGGGACTTTCCATTCCTTAATGGATTTAATTTTGTTAGGGTCTACCTTAACACCCTCGTGAGATACAATATGACCTAGATATTCCACCTCTTGTACTCCAAAGAAACATTTGGATGTTTTGCATATAATTGTTTCTCCTCCAATATTTTGAGCACCCTGTCAACATGTTGATCATGATCCTTCCAAGACCTGCTGTAGATTAGTATATCATCAAAAAATACTAGCACAAATTTTCTAAGGAAGGGTTTGAAAATGGAATTCATCAACCCTTGAAATGTAGAAGGTGCATTGGTAAGACCAAAAGGCATGACCAAAAATTCATAATGACCCTCATGAGTTTTAAGTGCTATTTTGGGAATATCTTTAGTCTTCATTCTAATTTGAAAATATCCTAAACGAAGATCCAACTTGGTAAAATAAGTTGCTCCATGTAATTCATCCAATAATTCATCAATCACAGGAATGGGAAATTTATCTTTAATGGTGAGCTTATTGAGCTCCCTATAATCCGGAAACACGCGCCATGATCCATCCTTCTTGTGTACCAATACTACAGGAGCAGAGAAAGAAATTTCACTAGGTTGAATTATACCTGCCTCCAACATTTCTGCAATCATATGTTCAATTTCGCTCTTTTGGACATAAGGATATCTATAAGGCCTGATGTTTGTAGGAACACTTCCTGGAATCAAATGAATAGCATGATCATGATCACGAATAGGTGGGATTCCTTTGGGAGTTTCAAACACCTTGGAATGATTGTCCAAGACTTGTTGGAGATCTGCAGAAATAGATGATTTTTACGTTGGAATTTCTAGTGAGCATAATTGTGCAATTATGCCTCATTTTTCTTTATTTATAAGATTTTTCATGACATTAGAGCTTATTATCTTTCTCGGCTTCCCTGTAATACCCCGTAATTCGAATTCCTTTCCTTTTGGAAAAAATTTCAGGAAAAGTTCTTGAAAATTAAAAGCTATTGTCCCCAAAGATTGTAACCATTGTACTCCTAGTACAACATCATCACCAACCATAGGAATGGAAAGCATTGGACTATTCAATACATATCGCCCCATGGTTAGCTTGATATTATGGCATTTTCTAGAGAAATTTATAGTTCCTCCATTTGCAACCATCACTTAATTCCGGTGTTGGGTATAGGAAACAATTTAATTCCTTGGCTACCTTACAATGAATAAAATTATGGGTGCTACCTGAATCAATCAACACTATTACCTTTTTCTTCTTGATATGTCCTTCTATCTTGAGAGTTTGAGGAGTGTTGATTCCTACCAATGCATTACACGATATGGTCAGACTCATTTCTTCGTCTTCTATGACTGTTTCCCAGTGTATATCCTCTTCTTGTTCATTTTATTCTTCCTCTTCACAATATATGTAAAATAATTTCTTCTCAGCACACTTATGACCTTTAGTGTATTTGCTATCATAACTGTAGCAAAGCCATTTTGCTCTTTTTTCTTCCAATTGTTGTGGTGTCAACCTTGTAGGTTAAATCTAGGCGTAGCAACACTTCCTTCCTTATAGAAGTGAGTGGTAGGCTTCCTTGTTGCCATAATATTACATTCAATTTTTCTTGCCAACCTGAATGCCTTCTCCAATGAATCAGGTTCCAAAATGCGAACTTCATGTTGGATGTTATCCTTTAAAGTGTCTATGAAGAGATCAATCATGTGTTCCTTTGGAATATCAGTTACCCTTATATTCAATTTTTTTAATTCCTCAATGTGCTCCCCTACTAAACCCTTTTGTTTGAGATTTATCAATTGGCTAAAGAAGGTGTTGCTCTTTGTATCCTCATAATGTGCTATCATTTCCTCCGTAAAAATTGACCAAGTGACATTTTTTTTACAGAAGCAAAGCCACCGATACCATACAAATGTATTTTGTTTTAAATGTAAAGTTGCAATGCGTACCTTTTGTGTGTTTTGCACGTTATGAAGATCAAAATATTGCTCCATTTGTAGTATCCATGTTACAGGATCCTTTCCATCAAACTTCCTCATATCCATTTTTGGAATATGGTGGTTCTTCCTGCCAACATTAGAGTTTATGAAATCACGATTAACATTTATTTTGTTCTCATCATGAGGTTCTTCTACTATATTTTCACCATTAGGAAGCATTTCTTGTATCAACTTTGTCAAACCTTCGATGTCTGTTTTTAGATCATTCTTCATGTTTTCCATCTTAGCTTCCATGTCATCCAACTTAGATTAGGTAGAGTCAGCCTTTGTAGCTTTCCTCCAGTGATCAAACATGCTCTTACAAAGTGATTTTAAGGTGTCAAGCTCAAATTTTGTCATTTCAATGAGTCTTCAAGCAAAATTTGTTCACTAGGCATTAGGTCTAGGGTTTGCTTTCACTCCTTCCAAAGTTGTCCAAATGTCGGTCCATGTCACTATTCAGCTGAGTGTACCATCATTCAGAGGGTTTTCATCATCATGTCAAGTTCCATTGAGTCATTTTACGCCTTGTTCATGCTTCAGTTGTGCCTAGGTAAGGTCCATTTCCCTCTCTAGGGTTTTGGAGGTAATTTCTCTTGTATGGTCAAATCATTATAAAAAATTATATCTGATGTTCATACCTTCCCTATCATTATCTTACCTTCCCTATCATTAATGTACCTTGTCGCTTACTTCCCATCACTCGGTCCCCCAAATTCCTCATTTTTGCACAAACCCTAGTTTCTTGCCACAACTTGGCAATTTTCTAGGCTAGGCCTGTGTTTTGCCCTTTTGGACCCCTTCCCCTCACTCAATCTCTGCGATTCCACTTTCCCCTGCTTCCTAACATCCCTCCCTACTTCCAAAAATTTCCCCAAGACTTTAGAAGCCCCTTATCCCCTTCATTTCGCTTCATTTCGACAAAATCCCTTGTTTCACACATCGGGATAAGTTTCACTCAAATGATGTTTCAGAGCAGTACAAGATGAATTTTGGAAAATTGAGAGAGGTGTTTGTCCACAACATCCCAAGGAAGAAAAATCTCTTCCACTTTTTACACAGGTATCATGGTTTTAGAGAAATGTCAAAAATACCGTTGCCTCAGGAGAATTGAATTCACCTCTGAAGTGACCTTGGGAAAATCAAGATTTCTCCTAGCATGGTTGGCTAAATTACTTGCTTGATGATTCAAAGGATAACTAGACACAAATATCTTTCCAATGAGCTATCTTGAGCTTAATTTGGAGTTGAGAAAGAGCTTCAAAAGTTGACTGAAACAGCGCTCTCCCTTGAGGCAGCCTCATTCTGCTCATTTTGAATAGTGTTGGGAGATTTCATTTTTGACAGGGTAAATAAAATCCAAATTGCAGACTTCCACTTTTTTTGGAAAGTAGACGCCAAGAGCGTTCCAACGAGCTATCACACGCCCAATTTGGACACCGGGAAGGCCTCCAAAAGCTTCCTACAAAATAAACTATGTAGCTACTCATAGAAAAGTGCGCGCGACCCACTTGAGCGGGCGCTACCCACTTGAGGGGCGCGACCCACTTGAGCGCCACAGCCAGTGTAAAATTGAACGGGCGCTACCCACTTGGGGGGCGCGACCCACTTGAGCGGGCGCTACCCACTTAAACAATAGAGCCCAGAAAATTGTGTTTTGCGCCCAATTTTGATTCAAGTCGACTCCAACAACTTGCAAGTAGGTTTTTAAACATTGCTCAGTGATTTTTGGACATGATTATGGTGTTTTGAAAGTGGAGAAACAAATGTTTGATGTGGAGAAATGTGAAACCTATGTTCATTGCAAATTAATTTCTTAGGGTTTTGAAAGACATGTTCATAGTCTTGTGAAGGATTTCCAAGGTTGTGTTGTTGATATATATGCTCATGCCTCTACTGTCTGTGGTGTCCCTGCTCATTATTTACCTCAGCCTCACGCTCTCTCATTGCCATTACATCACTGCTCTCATTGTTATTTCCATTGTCATTTTCACACTATTCATCATTCATGTTATGACATAGTCCCATTTTCACTTGTCCACATCCTCCATTGACATTTTCAAACGTTGCAAGGGCTATTTCTATTGACCTACACTACACTCATTCCTATTCATGTGTCAAATCCCCATGTAGTCAAAGAGTGGCTATTTTTCATTCAAATTCCTTGTGACAGTCCTTTTCCCATTGTGATATTTCCTATAGCACCTTGACATATATGTGACACATCTGACATTGGAGCATACACCAAACTCTTGTTTTCATCATAACCATATTAGTATACTTTCATACACATTGTGACACCATGATAGAGACCGATACATACAACCGAGACAGTGTTTTCACCATAGGAACTGCATGCACCAGGAGAGCACTAAAACGGCGGAAAAGGCCTGATCCACTCCGGATTTTGGCCGAGGCTTCGTTGGCTGGGCAGGATACATGATGGAGGGTCTTCACTCCGAATTTGAGCAAATTCGGATAAAATTTTGTCATTTTGAAATATTTTGGTCTAAAAACAGGTTTTTCAGTTAAGCGGGTAGCGCGCCCATATGCTCACTTTTTTTCAGGACAGTTGCTGAAGGAAATCTTTGCATTTTTAGATTTTTCATGATAAGTTATGCATCCTCAGGCATTGCCAAAGCATTTCATCAGATTCTGGATAGTCAAAAAGCTCAAAAACACCATGAAAACCACCTTGCTGCCACCTTTTGCACCAGCAGGAAGTACTTCTAGGAGAAAGAAGTTTTGGAGGGGCAAATGAGCTCCAAATTGAGAAATGCCACTTGGGTTGGATAGCCAACATCTAGGGCTTTCCAACGAGCTATAATGTACTCAATTTGGATGTCGGGAAGTACTTAAAAATCAGGCTGAAAGGCGCGTGACCCACTTAGCTCATGGGCACGACCCACTTAAATGTTTGGCCGAATTTTCAACTTCCAGCTCAGAGTTTCGGCCAGTTTGGACCAGTTTTGCTTGTGGATGAAATTTTTGGGTTTTCATGATGTAAATTGATGGCTGGCATGTAACTTTGGCTTATTTTTACCTATTCTAGAAGATTCACTCTCAAAAAAGTGAAAATCATGTAAATGAATCAGTTTCCACTCTTTTAGAGGCAAGTTGTTAGCTGCCTAGATTTTAGTTCCTTGACTAGAATTTGGTTGAAACTGACCCCTGAAGGAGGAATTCGACCCCTAGAGGTGTGGGAAGGGGTTAGGATGATCTATATGATGTAATTTCTCAATCATTTTCAGAGGTTGGAGAGGTTGGACTCTTGGGAAACTTTTGGCACCATTGTACATATTTTTTCATATTTTGGCTAAGGAAAGATCAGAGTTTTGCGGCACCTGTTGGGATTCTTGTGGTGTTCTGTTCTTGATGGTGTTTCTTCTCTGTTTATTGTAAGTTCTTCAAGTTTAATGTATGCCATTCCTTTCATATGCTTCTGAAACTAAAATGAATGAGTAGATGAGGTTGAAACCATTGTTTACAGTGCTTTGCCTTTGAATTCATTTAGTTTTACATGTTTTCGACTGTTTGGAGAGGATCCAAGTTCTTCTTTGCCCTCTTCAGCCCCTTATCATTCTAATCCGTCCATATATCCAATCAAAAGAATTAATACATTTGCCTACCTCGCCCCAACTCGAAATCTGCAAAGGTCTGACCTTATCCCCGGACCCAAAATTTGTTTTCCCATTTCTCCAGCGAAAACCCAAAAAATAAAAATCAAACATACCTATCTCTTTACTAGCCTAAAATCAGCTCCTATCGTAAGTCATCTCGCACCCTATTGCTCATTTTATCGAGATTGACGGAGAGAGCCCTCTCCTGTCCTCGTAGGGCTAGCTACGAGGCTAAGCGTGGTTTGATGTAGCCTTGAGTTTTATCTCATTTCAGCCTGAGGTAGATTTGAGCGCTAACATAGTGGCGACCATACTGGGGAGAAACTCAAAATGTTTGCTTGTTATAGACGGAGTCTGAAGTCACGCCAGGTAGCCTTCAAACTACACATTGCTCTGCGAGTGCATAGTAGATAAAAGCTGCTTCAGTCGATCTCCGGTTTAGCTTGTGAATGTGTCCCTTGATTTGAGAATTCCCCCAGTACATGTATCGAGTTCAGATCTGATGGTTGATGGTGGACAACGATCAGACATAAGAAGGCTGAAATCATTCACCTGGTGACTCCTGTAGAGACTCCACTGAAGGATTGACTTTTTCTCTGAGAAAATGGAAGGATCTTACACAAAGTTCAGGTATCTAAAGTGGAATGGTATTCAGGATCTAATCTGCTTTCTTGTAAATTACTTCTTTTCTGGTCTTGAAGCCGTCTTGAAAGTTTTTCAGAGTTTGTTGTATGAGAAAGGTGATCAAAATCTTCACTCGACCTATTCAAAAAGTGTAAATGTTGAGTTTCCCTTTGATCCTGGCCTCCTTACTTTTCCCACATCTTATGATGACTCTCTACAGAGTGATGAGCCTAAGAAAAAGAAAACTGATTTCACAGCTCTTGTACATACCTCTACACCTTGTAAAATTCAAGATCGGTATAAACCTCTTGTTTTGCCTTCTGTTCTCCATGCTTTTCCTGCAAATTATGATCTATATCTACCAAGATTTGACGGTGAATGTAACAATGTCAACGCTGAGCAACATGTGCAGAATGTTGAGACTTTTCTAGATCTTTTTGAAGTTGATGATGAAGATGTTAGTATTAGGCTTTTTGCTCTTTCTTTGCAAGGCCAAGTGAAGAGTTGGTTTAAAGCCCTGCCTGATGTGAGCATTTCAGATTTCCAGCAGTTTGTCAAAGTTTTCCTTGATAGGTGGATGATCGGACATAACTTTTTGTTGATTATAGAGGAGTATAACTAGCTGAAAAGATTGCCAGGGGAGACAGTACAACAATTTTCTGCTAGATTTAACCAAGTTTATTATTCGATGCCAGTTGATATAAGACCTTCTCCTAGATCTTCTCTCTTGCACTACCCGGGTGCCTTTGATCCGGAAATGGAGTTTCAGTTGAGAGAAAAGAATATTGCAACACTTCACGAAATGCAGAACAAGGCAGTAAATGTAGAGGCTCATTTGCTGATCTTGAGGGCAAGGTTGAAGGAAGAAGAAAAGAAGAATGTTTCAGAGCAGCTGACACTTTCAGAGGAAAATCTTGATCTTTTCGTAAACACAGTAGAAGAGATGGTGCGGAAAATGACTGCAAAAAATGAAAATGACATTCAAGAACAAGTTGCTGATCCAAAACATTTTGTTTCTGATCCCAGTAGTCATAGTGATTGTTTTATAGATCATTGTGAAGAAGAGAGAGCTATTGATATGATGTGTATGTTTGATGATGTGTTTTATACCGATGAATTGCCTCAGTTTGATCAGTATGATGATGATTATGTTCTCCAAACAGAAGCTAATCTTGCAGACAAATCAGTAGCTAGTTTGTGCGAGGAGGAAGTTCACTTTCAGCAGCTCGAGTACAGTGATCAACCGATGCATATCAGCTATGGCAATGATGAGGAAAGTGCAGAAAATTCTGATGTAAGTGAAGGATCTTTGCCTTTTTGTTTTGATTCGTTTCAGTTCATTAGAGATAACTTCCATGCAATCAGAAATCAAACGTCAACAAGTCTTGATCTGGATCGTCTTGAGGGCAACGAAAAATTCTCATATTCAGACTTGCAGCCCCCAAAAGTCATTGATTTTCAAGTTGCAGCTGAAGACTTGGAAGTGGACACACATGATTTAATGATTCAAGGTGACTCCGTACCTTTCTGTTTTGAATCATTTCAGCTTTTGAAAGATAAATTGCATAGTAAATCTTCAGATGAGCAGCTTGTAGCATCAGATTTGCAACCATCCAATGCAATTGAAGGTCAGATTACAGATGAAGGTGTGGAAGATGAAATACATGATTTGATGATGCAGGAAAATTCTATACCCTTTTGTTTCGAATCATTTCAGTTTATAAGGTAGAATATTCATAATATGTCTCAAGGAAAAGAGGAACAGCCAGTAGGATGTCATACAGTTTCAAGGGATACAGTGCAGCAGTCTTCTCAAGTTTTTGATGATCCTATTGTTCATGTGTTGGATGATGTTTGTTATAAAAATTCTGCTCCATTAGCTAACCATGTGCCCGAAAAGAATGTTGATGATAATCTTATTCAAAGATCACCTTCATTGTCTTGTTTAACAGATTGTTCATTGCATAGCACATGTCAAGATTTCCATTCATATGAGGAGATTGATGAAGGAGACTTTTGTTTTGTCTGGAATCAGCAACAGAGTTTGGTTTTTCATGAATTTCAGGATCCTTTTGACAGCTTGCTGCAATCACCAAAGAAAATCACCGCAGATGTGAGGAAAAGTTTAAGATCAAGGTATGGAGATTATCTGGACTAGAGCTATGTTTATGAAGATCCATTCGTAGTATTCTTGAAGTCATCCAGTCAATTTATGCTTTGCAAGTTTATCAGCAGTCCACTTGGTTCAAAGTTTCCATGGGAGTTGCCTTTCAGTAGTTATTTCTCGTTGTTCATAAGCAGGCATTTGGGAAGAAATCAAACAGCAGCCAGCATGCTTACATGGTTGCATTGGCTGTTCCATTACACTTGATCGGGTGGTGTAAAGCACAATTAGAGTAGGTTGTATTGAATAAGCTCTACTTTGAGCATATTTCTAGTTTGTCGGTTGTGTTTAAGTATCGAGTTAGATTTTAGTTGAGTGAGATTCAATTTGTGTCATCAAGTCATCAGTTTTCAGTCATGCATTTCAGTTTGAGTTTTTGATTCCATGGCCCAATGGATAAGGCACTAGTCTGCTCTCCCAAAGATCTGTCGTTCTTGGCACCTCCAAGGAGCTACCATCCCCATTGGAGCCAATGTTAGAGTCAGCCTTTGAAGCCTTCCTTCAGTGATCAAACATGCTCTTACAAAGTGATTTTAAGGTGTCAAGGTCAAATTTTGTCATTTCAATGAGTCTTCAAGCAAAATTTGGTCACTAGGCATTAGGTCTAGGGTTTATTTTCACTCTTTTCAAAGTTGTCCAAATGTCGGTCCATGTCACCATTCAGCTGACTATACCATCATTCAAAGGGTTTTCATCATCATGTCAAGTTCCATTGGGTCATTTTACAACTTGTTCATGCTTCAGTTGTGCCTAGGTAAGGTCCATTTCCCTCTCCTAGGGTTTTGGAGGTAATTTATCTTGGATGGTCAAATCATTAGAAAAAATTGTATCCTGATGTTCATACACCTTCCCCTATCATTAATGTACCTTATTAAACACTTCCCATCACTGAGATCCCTCAAATTCCTCATTTTTGCACAAACCCTAGTTTCTTGCCACAACTTGGCAATTTTCTAGGCTAGGCCTGTGTTTTGCCCTTTTGGACCCCTTCCCCTCACTCAATCTCTGTGATTCCACTTTCCCCTACTTCCTAACATCCCTCCATACTTCCAAAAATTTCCCCAAGAATTTAGAAGCCCCTTATCCCCTTCATTTCGCTTCATTTCGACAAAATCCCTTGTTTCACACATCGGGATAAGTTTCACTCAAATGATGTTTCAAAGCAATACAAGATGAATTTTGGAGAAATGAGAGAGGTTTTTGTCCAAAACATCCCAAGGAAGAAAAACCTCTTTCACTGTTTACACAGGTATCATGGTTTTATAGAAATGTCAAAAATACCGTTGCCTCAGGAGAATTGAATGCACCTCTGAAGTGACCTTGGGAAAATCAAGATTTCTCCTAGCATAGTTGGCTAAATTACTTGCTTGATGAGTCAAAGGATAACTAGACACAAATATATTTCCAATGAACTATCATGAGCTCAATTTGGAGTTGAGAAAGACCTTCAAAAGTTGACTGCAACAGCGCTCTGCCTTGAGGCAGCCTCATTCTGCTCATTTTGACTAGTGTTGGGAGATTTCATTTTTGACAGGGTAAATAAAATCCAAATTGCATAATTCCACTTGTGTTGGAAATTAGACTCCAAGATCTTTCCAACGAGCTATCACACGCCCAATTTGGACACAGGGAAGGCCTCCAAAAGCTTCCTAAAAAATGCACTATGTAGCTACTCATGGAAAAGTGCGCGCGACCCACTTGAGCGGGCGCTACCCACTTGAGGGGCGCGACCCACTTGAGCGCCACAGCCAGTGTAAAATTGAACGGGTGCTACCCACTTGGGGGGCATGACCCACTTGAGCGGGCACTACCCACTTAAACAATAGAGCCCAGAAAATTGTGTTTTGCGCCCAGTTTTGATTCAAGTCGACTCCAACAACTTGCAAGTAGGTTTTTAAACATTGCTCAGTGATTTTTGGACATGATTATGGTGTTTTGAAAGTGGAGAAACAAATGTTTGATGTGGAGAAACGTGAAACCTATGTTCATTGCAAATTCATTTCTTAGGGTTTTGAAAGACATGTTGATAGTCTGGTGAAGGATTTCCAAGGTTGTGTTGTTGATATATATGCTCATGCCTCCACTGTCTGTGTTGTCCCTGCTCATTATTTACCTCAGCCTCACACTCTCTCATTGCCATTACATCACTGCTCTCATTGTTATTGCCATTGTCATTTTCACACTATTCATCATTCATGTTATGACATAGTCCCATTTTCACTTGTCCACATCCTCCATTGACATTTTCAAACATTGCAAGGGCTATTTCTATTGACCTACACTATACTCATTCCTATTCATGTGTCAAATCCCCATGTAGTCAAAGAGTGGCTATTTTCCATTCAAATTCCTTGTGACAGTCCTTTTCCCATTGTGATATTTCCTATAGCACCTTGACATATACGTGACACATCTGACATTGGAGCATACACCAAACTCTTGTTTTCATCATAACCATATCAGCATAATTTCATACACATTGTGGCACCATGATAGAGACTGACACATACAACCGAGACAGTGTTTTCACCACAAGAACTGCATGCACCAGGAGAGCACTAAAACGGCGGAAAAGGCCTGATCCACTCCGGATTTTGGCCGAGGCTTCATTGGCTGGGCAAGATACATGATGGAGGGTCTTCGGTCTGAATTTGAGCAAATTCGGAGAAAATTTTGTCATTTTGAAATATTTTGGTCTAAAAACAGGTTTTTCAGTTAAGCGGGTAGCGCGTCCATATGCTCACTTTTTTTCGGGACACTTGCTGAAGGAAATATTTGAATTTTTGGATTTTTCATGGTAAATTATGCATCCTCAGGCATTTCTGAAGCATTTCATCAGATTCTGGATGGTCAAAAAGCTCAAAATACCATGAAAACCACCTTGCTGCCACCTTTTGCACCAGCAGGAAGTACTTCTGGGAGAATGAAGTTTTGGAGGGGAAAATGAGCTCCAAATTGAGAAATTCCACTTGGGTTGGATAGCCAACATTCAGGGCTTTCCAACGCGCTATCATGAGCTCAATTTGGATGCCGGGAAGTGCCTCAAAATTAGGATGAAAGGTGCGCTACCCACTCAGTTCAGGGGCGCTACCCACTTAAATTTTTGGCTGAATTTTCAACTTCCAGCTCAGAATTTCGGCCAGTTGGGACCAGTTTTGCTTATGGATGAAATTTTTGGGTTTTAATGATGTAAATTGATGGTTGGCATGTAAATTTGGCTCATTTTTACCTATTCTAGAAGATTCACTCTCAAAAAAGTGAAAATCATGTAAATGAATCAGTTTCCACTCTTTTAGAGGCAAGTTGTTAGCTGCCTAGATTTTAGTTCCTTGATTAGAATTTGGTTGAAACTGACCCCTGAAGGAGGAATTCGACCCCTAGAGGTGTGGGAAGGGGTTAGGATGATCTATATGATGTAATTTCTCAATCGTTTTCAGAGGTTGGAGAGGTTGGACTCTTGGGAAACTTTTGGCACCATTGTACATATTTTTTCATATTTTGGCTAACGAAAGATCAGAGTTTTGCGGCACCTGTTGGGATTCTTGTGGTGTTCTGTTCTTGATGGTGTTTCTTATCTATTTATTGTAAGTTCTTCAAGTTTAATGTATGCCATTCCTTTCATATGCTTCTGAAACTAAAATGAATGAGTAGATGAGGTTGAAACCATTGTTTACAGTGCTCTGCCTTTGAATTCATTTAGTTTTACATGTTTTCGACTGTTTGGAGAGGATCCAAGTTCTTCTTTGCCCTATTCAGCCCCTTATCATTCTAATCCTTCCATATATCCAATCAAAATCATTAAGACATTTGCCTACCTCGCCCCAACTCGAAATCTGCAAAGGTCTGACCTTATCCCCGGACCCAAAATTTGTTTTCCCATTTCTCCAGCGAAAACCCAAAATATCAAAATCAAACATAACTATCCATTTACTAGCCTAAAATCAGCTCCTATCGTAAGTCATCTCGCACCCTATTGCTCATTTTATCGAGATTGACGGAGAGAGTCCTCTCCTGTCCTCGTAGGGCTAGCTACGAGGCTAAGCGTGGTTTGATGTAGCCTTGAGTTTTATCTCATTTCAGCCTGAGGTAGATTTGAGCGCTAACAGATTCCATGCCAACTTCCATGCCATCTATCTTAGATTCCATGCCTTTCTTCAAACCATCCATATTATTCTTCACACCATCCATCTTCACTTCCACGCCTTTCTTCAAAACTTCCATTTGATTTTTTGCTGCTCTTTGCGAGAGCGAAATTTGGTGCACATTCTCTTGTAATTTTGATAGATCATGTTGCAATTCTTCATTTTCATGAGTCATAGTAGAGCCTTTTGAAGGCTTAATGGGTTTTGAATTATTTTCATGGGGAATTTTTTAGAACCTGATACTGATATATATTCTACAATATGCCCTTGTAATCAATTCAAATTGATTCTTCAAACAAGACTTATGCAATTCGGAAAAAAAATACACACCTTTTTCTTGCTTTTGAGGAGCTCAATATTGAAATTGGATTATCTCTGTGGTTGCGACTCTTGAATATCTGAAATTCAGCACTGAGGTAGCCTTATGAATTCTCTTTTGAATTCCATAGGTCTAACCTAATTTGGATTCTCCAAGACAAAGTTATGTCCAATCTCCCACAATGACCTAATTATGGACTGGTTTAGTCGAGCGAACTCGTACGGCTCGCCACGTGTCACTGTTTCATCATTCGGCTCTAAAATTGATAGCCAAGAAACTACAGTCTGTGTAATTGCAACCACTTTATACAGAACTCCAAATCCGATGCTCAGAGAGAGAGTTATAAAACTTTTCCCACGATCACCTTTTTGAGATTAAATTTGGGAGCCTGAAAAAGCACTACATTCCATAGATCATATCTCTGAAAATATTGGGAAACAAGATCTGAAATTTGTTGACGAGTTTCCTCGGGATTTCTACTTCGCACCCTAAAAATTTTAGATTATTAACCTTCGTAGAAAAACAGTTATAGAAAAAATACCACGATGACCTGTTTAGAGCAAAGAAACCCTAGAATCCAAATCTTTGATACCAAATGTTGTGTAACCAACTCCAAAAATAGAAGAAAAGAGATATCAACGCCTTAGAAATAAGCCAATTCGAGGGGGCAACCTCCAATACATTACAAAAATGAACAATTCTTGGATGATACAATTTACAGAACCTCCTTTCTATATATAGGAGTCCACGGGTACACAATGTAATCCTAGTGGGGCTACAATGTAATCCTATCCGACCTAAAAATAATAATTTAAGGGCACAATAATAACAATATGGGGGTTACAAGGGTACAATAATAACAATAAGGGGGTTACACTAACAATAATAATGGACTATACTAGTAATATAGGGACCTAACAGGGTCGAAGGGGTCCCCCTCTTGATGGATCTTAGGAATACCATAGATCCTAGGAGTAACATGGTTATTCTTAATGAGCTTCTGACTCATGGAGTTAATAGAGCTGCTAGATTTAATGGCTTGAGCGAAAACTTTGGAAACCTTCTTTAAGGGATTTGTATTCAGTTTTTTATAGCCTCCACTATTCTCCAAGTGATATAACATTTTCCGATAGTAATCGTATTTTTTTAAGATCACAACAACACCTCCATTTTCTGCTTTAAGAACGATAATATCTTTATTACTGTTCAAGGATTCTAGAGCCTCAAACTCAAGTTTACTGAGGTTTCTCTTGGGAGGCTTGGATTTCCTTAGGATGACCGCACAGTCTTGCCTAATAATGTCCTTAGAAGATTTCACTAAGTTGGTAATCCCAAATTCAATGCCACATATAATGTCTTGCATCTGAATTTTTCTCGGAGCTAAGGAAAAATTAAATCCCTTCTCCAAAATACTGTAAACCGAGCCGTCAAAAGAGAAAATCGAAATATTAACAACTTTATTCCTAGTAGGGGAGCCATGAGACTAATTATTATTATTATTATTGTTATTATTATTATTATTATTATTATTATTATTATCGTTCGAATTACCAGTTTTATTGCTATTGTTATTATTAAGGTTATCATATTTATTAATATTATAACCTTGATTACTGTTGTCATGATTTATATTATTATTAGTAATGATTATGTTATTATTGTTCATTTTTTATAGTATTTATCCATTTTATTATTATTATTATTATTATTATTTTTAATAGTATTAAGTATATTATTGTTACAATCCTCATTATTATTAATAACTTTTCTATTTAGGTTGTTTTTATTAATGTATCTAGTACTTTTATTAGTGTTTTTTTAATATTCATTAATAATATTATTATAATTTTTATTAGTGGTATTAGCTAATTCATTATTATTAAGGCAGTTATATTCATTATCATTAACCTTATTATTAATGATATTAATATTGTTTTCCTTATTATTAAGGATATTACTAACATTGTTATCGTCCTTAATCTTATTAGCATATCTATTGTGAACTAGACTCATGCCTTTGTTATCTCTGATGTAGCTATTGTGAACCAAACTCATGCCTTCTTTATCTCCGATGAATCGAGGCAAACGTGAAGATGACCCACTATTATTTCCCTACAAGGCATTTCCAGATATCTTATATTGGTGAACTAGTAACCAAATCCAAGTAGCTTAATGATTTACTTGACCTTCCAAGGCTATTCCAAGGATGAATAATGCTTTTGAATCTGTAAAAAACCTACAAAATAGCTCACTTTAATCATTTAACTCAATCTAACAACAAGAAAATAAGCAATATTAAATATAGAAATATGCAAAACATAAATGACAGATGCATGTGAACAAGAAGTGAAAATAACATAAATAAATTGTGAAAGAGGGATCTGAGGCTCCTGGGATGGCTAGTCCCAAGGAGGAATCAGAGTCCTATGTAATAAATCAAGCCTTAAAAAATAAAAATGACACCAATCTTCATTATTGAATCAGTCGAAGCACATCCCTGCAAGAAAATAAAATTGAGTTTACAAAAAACAAGTTTTCTCCACAATAAGACTAAACAATACATGGCCCTAGAGGGAAATTCGAATTGGTTCTAATATAAAATGATGAGTAAGCATTCTCTCTAAAATGAACAAGATTTCCCCTCCAAAATCCCTCAAATAGTGGATCTGGTTCCCAACACTAGGAGTTTGCAGTAAATGACACGGAACACATTCCTAGATTTATTAATAATCAGAGTTCCAAAATATCTCTAGAACTTCCCAATAAATTCATGATATTTTGTTCATTTATTCTCCAATATTTATCCTCCAGTAGTAGGGCGCAAGTCCCTAAATTATCTCCTTCTCCAAATCTTCATAATCTGCCCAATATTCTCACAGGATTCTACAAAAATAATTGATATTAGGCACAAATATGTACTTATATCTAAACCTTCCTAATGAAAATATTAAATCTACAAATATATCATATAATGAAAAATATAGAGGTTTAATGTGCCGAAGGATGGTCAAATGGGCCTTAATTTATGTCTAATTTAGAGGCCCATCACAAATACGATATCAATATTATTGAATCTACCTTGATCATTGTAAGCCAATTTGTTTTCCAACTATAAAATTACTCAAGATTTCTATTCAGTGATTAATCAATTCATTTTGTTTGAGGCAGTATTCCTTTCTATTAACATGTATGCAAAAGAAATTTTTGAAAACCATATATTTCAAAAAATATGAATAATCTTGTTGAATTTAAATAAAATTTACACTATCACAAGGGAATTTCTATCCTAAAGCTATTTTTTTTTAAAGATAATTACCACCATCTCAAATGATTACAATATTTTGTAGCAATAATAAATAATCATACAACTATGCATCCAAGCAAAAAAATCCTAAATCCAACAATCTCTTCCTTTCCATATACAATACAATCATCTTAGGCTTCTAAATCATGCAAGAATTTCTATTCATCAAAATTTGATCTCACTCTCCAATTTATCCCTCAAAAAAATATCACATGAAATTTTTTTTGAAAAAAAAGAACTTAAATAATCTTTTCATTGATCACATATCTTTTTCATTAAAACAAAGTTTGCACCACATAAATTTTTTATCTTGTAAACATATTATTCTCTTAACAATTTACAAGTTAATAAAATTCCAAGAAATCAATTGATAAAATCATAAAGGAGGTTATTATGGTATTTCATAGACCTAATTTTTCTTATGCCAAAGAAAATATATTTCATCAGCTCATCACAATAATATTTTTCTACATTTCAAGAGTTTGAAAATAATTTTAATTCTACCTAAATTCAACACATACGAAATGATTACAATAATAGAGAATAGATATATAGTTCACACTTGACTCCATATATCAAAATTAATTATTCCAAACATTTTAAATCACCTAATGGTGTTCATTATACCAATCTTAGTATCATAATTTGTAATAAAAATTAAATAATGATTTAAATTTCCAGAAAATTCATGTTACGAATATATATCCATTTAACTTTAATTACACATAATCACTCATCCTTACTCATGTCTATGAGATTCCATCAAAATAATTTGTTCATTCTATCCAAAATAACTGATTAGCTCAAAGATATATGTTAGTACGGATTCCACACCCATACCTTACCTACTTAGGTCATAAATATATGTTAGTATGGATTCCACACCCAAACATTATCTCATAGATACATGCTATTATGGATTCCAGACCCATACATAACTTAAGGAGAACATAACATTCAAGTGTTCTTTAAAATACATTATACAACCATTCATGCACAAGTCGTTTAAGCCTCTTGTTTATTAGGAAGACCATGCCACAACCTAGTATTTGAGTAATTTAAAGTTATTTGATGCATAATGTCAATCCAAACTACACAAAATCAGCTCAAATAAATCATAGGAATTCCATTCCTACTCTTTAAGAATGTATTCCCAAATGATATTTTACCACATCCAATTAATGCACATACATTACTCTTGAATCTACATTAACATTTAAAAGTGACATATTTCAAGGTAGCTTATATTAAGTTTCCATTAGTGTAGATAAGAAAAGAGTCAAAATTAACGTGGTGAAATCAACCATCACGTTAAGTGACTCTCATCCTTTCACATGTTACACATTCACAAAGCATACACACCAAGTTCATCACACTATAGTCCATATTAATCCAATATTTTCCTTGCTAGATATGATTTCAGCTACTAAATATGGCTACTAGGCCCATATCACATTGATAATGATGCCTTAAAAATATATGCAGCCATGCATGCGCTCCACCTATCTTACTCATCGATTGAAAATATGTTATCAAACTATAGATCATGTCATCCCCCTATTAAACTATGGCAAGAAATCCCCTTTAAAAATCCTTTCAGAATCCCTCTTTTGGCCTAAAGAATCCCTTTTATTCCTATCGTTATCTTCCCTACCCCCAAATTACATTAATAAAGGCCGCAAAACCCATACCCCTGCGGAATCACGGTGACATGTCCACCACCATGTCACCATCCCACAAGCCTCCGTCATATGTTTAGTTGCTCCCTGTATATTCTGTCGGAAGGTCAAATGTCAAGTCTTCACCTTTAAATATATTGCGATCCGCCATCTCACCGTGCTGCGTTGTAATTCTCGGTGGTCCCCACTCCTTCACCGCCCGATCGCATAATCCACCATCCATTTAAACCTACAAAATCAACGATCAAAATCCCATTTTCCCCAGTGGTCCGCACACTCACTCTCTGTGCAAAAAAAAACCAGTGGTCTATATCACACCGCCTTTCGAAGGCGGGCGGTATTTCTCATTTCAGAGCGATGCCATTCATCGCGCGACGCGTGTCTCGAGCACTATTTCAAAACCACCTTCTCATCACGTGTTATAGTTCAGTAGTAGATGCGGCACGATATGGATGTGAGCTATCAGATCTAGAGTGGCACATCCAACGGCGATCGCTCCACAAAGTTGCTCGCTAGTTAACATGGGGAAATCATACCCCTGGCCCACCGTTCATCGCCCTCCGACACATTTTCAGCCGTCAATTTAATCTTAAGATCGGACGGTCTAGATCACCTACCTCCCCACCATCGACACGTGTCTTCTGCCCCGTCACCGTTCCACGTGTTTGTCGTATTTTTCCTCTGCCCTTATATATTTCATTCATTAGTCAAACTTCAATGTTTTACGTTAAAAACTTTAACCAATCCATCCTCCATCGTTCCACTATGTTTTTGCCGCCACCCTGCATTGTTCTACCATGTCACCATTTCAGCACGACCATTTTCATTGACCCAACCGCATCCACCATCCCCATGCATGGTTTTCCTAACGAGTTTGTGGGTTTTGCAGGGTTAAAGCAACAGCAAACTCCCATGACTCAGAGGACGAAATTATGGAGAAAGGCCTGGGAAGGTATGTCGACAAGACTTCTATTAAAGAATCAGGGTTAAAATTTGTCAAACCCTCCAGAGTCATTCAAAGCACAGATTGCGCAGATGGAAACATTAATGGAGTAGCAGAGAAATATCAATGAATGATCGAGAAATTCAACTTTCAACATTGAATATCTTAAACCTTAATTCAGGGTTTAGAAGTCAAAGGGTACAATTCACATAAAACAGTACCCTAAAGTTTTATTTTCAGCACCATTTTCTTTCAGGAAAGGACGGAATGTCTATGTTATTTTCCTTCTTTTCCGTGCTCCTAAAGAGACTTCTACCCAGTGCATTTATTTTAGTAAGCAGACCACAGGGTACAAACAACCTTACAGAGTCATCAAGCAGTATGGGTGTGCACGTTTCCACCATCTTGTCTTAATGAGGTAAATTAAATGTTCATCACCTACTCCCTTTTCGAGCTTTCTTTTTCTCCTATAAAGCTCCCGAAGAACAAATTATTTGGGGGTTCTAGATTTATCAGAAAATGATAGAGTAAGAGGATTTTGTGTAAAATTTTGTTGAACTCTTGTATGAATGCTCAGAGCCCGTTGGGTCTCAGTGAGGAGGAGTTTCATTTGTTAAGAGGATTCTGGTCTTTGGTATTTCACAGTTTGTAACTTCTCCCTTTATTTGTTAATTAAATTTTTCATCTTGTTGCCATCCATCTTTCTTGTATCATGTTTTGGAATGCTAGTGGCTCACTGTTTTTAGTGTGAATTTATCCTAGTTGATACTCATACTAGAATCATTCAATCGCTTTAAATATAGCTCATGCATGATATACTGTTTCACTATTCACTAAAACCATCTTTCTGCTATATTAGTTTCTTTGGGAGGTTACTTTTAAAATGCTATCGTCATGTATGGATTCTTAAATTGATAAGCCCATTACATGGTGATATTTTGTATCTGGATATCATCTCAATGACAGCTAGTATTCTCTCACCCTTCTTACACAATCAACACCTTCAGATTATTTATTTCTATGAAGTATTTCTGAACCAGCCCACTTTACAGTAAACTGTCTCTGAATTGTCTGATGCTTTGTATTAGAGTTTTGTGCCTTGCCTCCATAATATCTCTTTTCCTGTGTCAAGTTTCTGTAAGTTTTGGTCCCATTTAAATCAACCTTCTTGTTTACAAGAGATAGCATGAGAGCCTTTTGTAGATAACTCCCCATGTTATATTACACGCTCCTTGCTATATAAGATGTCCTAGGCACTGGTGTTTCACAACTCAAGGTTGTCTCTAAGAACGACAACATCTTTTTGGCGCCATTGCTTGGGACACGAAGTTGAGAAAATTTAAATCCCTGGGCCTCGACAATACCTAATTCACTCTTCAAGTAGGTTAGTATGGAGAGTTGAGAGTTGTAGATCCGTCACCTTGGCGACTCCACATTCGTTATTAGATAAATTCATTTGCAGTCCTGGCTCCTCGTAAGCCACACCTAAGGTTAGATACGTCTCAGCCAAAGACACCTTCAGTGTCTGACCCAGAGAAGATCATACATAGAAGAAATTAGAGGGAAATAAAATCAGTCCACACTGAAATCCCTGGATTTTCTGTAGAAAACTTTCCATCCTCTTCTTCTCAAATAGCCCAAGTGCTAGTTCCCGACTCCACTATGGGAGATACCGATTAATATTCAGATAGTCCACCCCGAGGAGGTGTCGGAAATAAAGATAATTTTCACGCTACTCCTAAGGTCGAAGAGGTCAAGGAAGTCACTGAAGTATCTGCTATTAATAGACCATTATTCCCCTCAACACCTCAAGCTGCAGTCCAATATATTCCTATTGTTATTCATACTCTGCTTCCACCTCCTCCTTTTACTCATCAAAATATTGCACTACCTCCACCCCCTCTAATGGCCAATGTTCCAGCCTTCTTGTTAAATAAATATGCCCCCCTGGCATTACCTCAAGTGTTGAATGATATGCCACAGGATTATTTAAATATTCTACCCTGATTCAATGGGGAAAATGAGATTGATGCTCAAAAACACCTTGAGGTATTTTGTTATTTTGCAGAGAATCTTAATGTGGAACATTTAGATGTGGTCTTAAGGCTGTTTGTTCAATATTTTGATGGTGAAGCTCGAAAATGGTTTAAGACATTGGTTGACCGTTCTGTTACCACTTGGGAAATAATGGAAGATACTTTTCTCAAAAAATGGGGAGAGAAGAAAGATCATGGATAGTGTCTTATTAAGTTCAATACACTCAAGAAGAGTCATAATGAAGGGGTGTCAGAATTTACCAAGAGATTTAATAAATTGTATTCGAGTCTTCCTGCTGATATGAAACCTCATCAAACTGTTGCTAAAGTTGTTTTTGTAGCAGCCTTTGACTCAGAATTTGGTTTCTCTCTCAGAGAAAGAAAGCCTGCCACTCTGGATGATGCTCAGACAGATGCACTAGAGTTGGAGGAAAATTTCGCCTCTACTGGTAAATAAAGGGAAAAATCTAAACAAGATACGAGAAGAAGGGGCAAAGAGGAGGTATCAACCTCTAACCAAGACAGAGATTCAGCTAATGACAGAATTGAAGAAATGAGAAAAATGATTAAGAACCTTTCTGGTAAACTGGTCAAGCTTGAATTGGAGGCCAAGAATTTAGCCTCCAAGAATTTCCACAATGTCCCAAATAGAGGCTACAATCCTCAGTATAGGAAACCACCCCTGCAAATATTGCCAAGGGAACCAAAGGAACAACAGGATCATGTACCACACCCATTGTACTTGGAAGGTCCGGAAGATGATCCTACTGAAGACACTGTCTATGGACTCGAGGATGAAAATCTTTCTTTTTCAAATAGTGATGGAGAAGAATGCCCTTTGCAAGGAAATGATGGAACCGAGTGCTCATTGCAAGAAGAAGAAAAGGATAGAGACACAGAAGACTCATAAATTGATCACTATTGTAAGAAATTTGTTGATTTCATCCAAGCACTGTTCAATAGAAGATATGATCTTAGATCTTATAGGAAGAGGACTCTTACTCAAGATCAAGAAGAAGAGATACCTCAAAAAGAAGCGCCTGCTCAAAAGGAGTCAACAATGCAGAAGGTCACAGACAAAGTTAAGGGGCCTCTAAACAAACCTTTGCAGTCTAATGATCAAATTCCTTCTTCTTCAAAAGTAGGCATCCCCCTTAATACCAAGGCTATGTCAAAAGAAGTCAAACCCTCAGCTGAAAATAAAGAATCAAAAGAGGTTGTAATAGAGAAGTCCCCTCCTGTTTTCAGTCTACAAAAGGAACTTGAGAAAGTAAAATTCCGAGTCCCCTTGACTGAACTATTGAAGCAGCCTGCATATCAATCCCAAGTCACCTCTTTTATGATCCCTCCATAAGCACCTCTCACCCCAGATAGTCTCAACCTTCAAGAAAAAGGACCCATGGTTGTGTTTGGCCCACATGTTGAGGAATTAGATGCTTCTACTCCTCCTTTCTATGTGTGTCTATGGATTCATGACCTGCTATTACATAGCTTTATGTTAGATTCTGGAGCTTCCCATAATATAATACCTCTGTTAGTCATAGAACAACTAGGATTACAAATCACCCGTCCATACAAGGACCTCTATTCATTTGATTCCAAAAGAGTTAAATGCCTGGGGATGATCAAGGATTTGGTGGTCAATTTGGCCCAAATCCCACCAAAAAGTGTGGTAATTGACATCGTGGTCACTGACATCCCAGCTCATTTTTGCATGTTACTGTCAAGATCCTAGGGAACAAAAATTGGTGGGTCTATTAAGTTGGATTTAACATATGCCACTATCCTAGTTTTTGGTGGCCAGGAGAGGAGGTTGTATAGGGAAACTAGATTTGTCAAGATGGTGACTAGGGCTGACAACTCTGTTAATTCACCAGTCTACAGTAAAAAAGGATATTTCTCATGCTTGATGCTGGAAGAAGATCAAGATTATGCTCATGAACCATCTTTCTACCATATCAAGACTGAGCAGCCCTCAGAGAGCCATGAAACAAGAATCTGGACACTTCATTTTGATGGAGAAAATTCAAGAGAAGGTAATGGAGCTGGAATATTATTGATTTCTCCTACAGGAAAATGGGTCCCATTATCTTTCAAGCTAGAATATGAAGCCACTAATAATGTGGCTGAATATGAAGCACTTCTGTTAGGATTGCAGACATCCAGGAGCATGAACATACAAAGTTTAAAAGTTCTGGGAGATTCAGAACTAGTGGTTAGACAAGTCAGGAATTAGTGTCAAACCAAACATCCTCAGCTGAGGGCTTATAGGAATGAAGTTTGGGATATGGTAGAAAAAAATTTCCTGGCATTTAACATATAGTTCATGCCCCGGGAATAGAATAGGATGGCCAATTCCCTTGATGTGGTTGCTAGTACATTTCGTCCACCTCAGAACCCTCTTTTAAGATATGAAATTGAGGTACCTTATCGACCATCAATCCCAGATAACATCAAGCACTGGTAGGTATTTCAGGATGAAGAATAGATGAAGAGATTCCTAGAAACAGTAGGGGAATTCTCCAATATGGAGATTGATGTTGATGAAGGAGAGGAGGCAGAAGATACTTCATAAAGGAATTGGGAGGGGAAAATGACAGGTAATAAAGTGTTGCAGTTGAAGGGAAATGTTATACCCAGAGGGCTGGTGCCTGTAGAAAGATTAATTGACAAGAATGATGTCCCATTGTAGCCAGGCAAAGTGGTAGAAGAAAATCAGGTAGAAGACCTAAATCTTGGTACTGAAGCCGAACCCAAAATTGTAAAATTATCCAAGAAAGTCCCAGAAGAATATAAAAAGCTATATCAGAAATTATTTCAGTCTTACAAAGACGTGTTTGCATGGTCCTATCAGGACCTGAAAACTTTTGATATTAGTATAATGCAGCACAAAATTCCCCTAAAGGAAGATGTGAAACCTCATATGCAGAAGCTCAGACAGATAAATCCCCTGCTACTTCCCTCTATTGAGAAATAAATTAAGAGGTTGTTAAAGGCCAAAATAAATGTGCCATTGAGGTACTCTGAATGGGTGGAAAACCTAGTCCCTGTCTGAAAGAAGAATGGAGAAATAAGGTTGTGTGTGGATTTCAGAAATTTAAATAGCGCATCCTTAAAGGATACTTATCCACTACCTAAGATGGATCACATCCTACAGAAGGTGATTGGAGCTTCTAGGATGTCAATGATGGATGGATTCTCTGGTTATAATTAGGTGGTTGTACTACCAGAAGATCAAAAGAAGATTGCTTTCACCACACCATGGGGTACATTTATGTACGCTAGGATGCCTTTTGGGTTGATCAATGCAGGGGCTACTTTTCAGAGGGCCATGGACATTGCTTTTGTTGGGGAGAAAGATAAATTTTTGGTAGTCTACCTCGATGATATCACTGTATTTTCAAAGACAGATACTGAGCACATTGAGCATCTACGCAGAACTTTTGAGAAATGCAGAAGGTACGATCTCTCTCTAAATCCTCAGAAGTCATTATTTGCATTAGAAGAGGGTAAAATTTTGGGACACATTGTAACCAAAGATGGGGTAAAGATAGATCCTAAGAGGGTAGAGGTTATAAATGGTATTTCTCTTCCTAGAAACAAGAGGGAGATGCAAGTGTTCCTTGGGCACATCAATTTTCTGAGAAGGTTTATTCCTAAATATGCTGAAATCATTAGACATATAACTGACATGCTGAAGAAAGACAATGAGGTTAAGTGGTCCTAGGAGTCATGAGAGGCCTTTACCAGAATAAAGAATGCTTTTGAAGAAGCCCCTGTGCTAGCTGGACCAGATTATGCTAAACCTTTCATGATATTTTCTTTTGCATCACCTCATACAATAGCAGGAGTTTTACTGCAAAAAAATGAGGAAGGGTATGATTAGCCCATCGCCTTCTTCAATCAGGTGCTCCATGATGCAGAATTAAAATACAAGATATTAGAAAAGCAAGCATACGCCCTAGTGAAATCCCTTAAAGCATTCCACATGTATGTCCTGTAGTCCCATATCACTGCATTTATGCCTACATCTGCTGTAAAAGATATTCTTATCCAAAGGGATAGTGAAGGAAAAAGGGGGAAGTGGATTGCCAAAATACAGGAGTATGAGCTAGACATCCACCCTACCAAGCTGATCAAAGGACAAGGGCTTGCCAAAATTTTATCTGAATCAAACTATCAGGCTCTAGGCATAAATTTTTCCATAATAGTAGGTGAGGAATCTTAGGAGAAAGAAAAGCGACAGGGAATTGGGGTAGCTACTCTGGAAACACATATAAAGTACCTCACCAGTCTGTGGTACAAAGAGATAATAGAATATCTCCTCACACTCAGCTGCCCTCCAAGTTGTGATAACGCTAAATACAAAATGCTAATATTGAAATCATAGAAGCACATAGTCGCCAATGGTCGGCTATATTGGCGAGATCCCTCAGGCATCCTACTCTTGTGTCTCATGGAGGATGAGGTAGAAAGTATAATGGCTGAATTTCATGAAGGAATATGTGGGGGTCATTACAGCTGGAGGGCCACTGCTGACAAAATCCTGAAGGTTGGTTTTTATTGGCCTAAGTTCTTTGGAGATGTTTTTGCCTAGGTTAGAGCTTGTGAGAAATGTCAGAAATTTGCTAAAAGATACAAATTGGCACCTCTACCCATGATTCCCGT